>JAODAL010078413.1:0-12924 GCA_025379985.1 Phyllomedusa bahiana
TTTAAAGTTTGTACTACTTATAAGTTGGCCTACTTTTACGTCAGAAACTAAGACAAAATTCTGGCCCATTTTTGGATCATGTAAGCCATGCCCCCTTTCTCGTGAAACCACACCCTTTCATGAGGCCACGCCTCTTTGTTAGACGAGGCACAGAAGTGTGTGTAACTGTCTACAACACATAGTAAATGTGGTGAAAAGCACATTATTTTTGGCGCAAACTGAGACAGAATTCTGGTGCAACTGCCTTTTGATAAATCTCCCCAGGTCCCTTTGAAAGCAGACTTACTATGCAGAAAGCCCTGGGACTTTTCTTGATCCCGGGGCTTGCTACGTAGAAATTCCCCGTACTCCATTGGCACTGGCAATCCCAGTGCCCTAACGGAGCAGAGGAATCCCCACTAATCCTAGCGCAGTCACAGTCCGTGGCAATCAAAGGGTTAAATGGCAGGGATCGGGGCTTCCCCCCGGGGTTTAAAAAGGGGGACTTGCGTAGGAATGAAGCGGGGTGGACAGTCTTTCCTAGCACAGTTGCGGCACTGGGGCCGCAAATCTCCTCTGTAGGCAACGACGTCTTTTGGAGTCTCTGCAGAGAGAAAAACCAACCCCAACAGAAAAACAGTGGGGGGTTATTGGGGGTTTAAATTTTTTCCAAATCCCCTTCATGGGTTTCCACTACATACATTGATGGATATCCTTTGGGCATGAGATGCGAGATGCATACAAAGGAGAGGACTTGAACTCCATCAAAACTTGGTATATCACTGTTTTTTATTACCCTATTTGAGGATATTGTATAAAGTGTTATAAAATCAATGAATACACAGAATAAAACAAAATAAGCCTTAAAAAAGACATAACATCGTGGTTGACCTATTTTCTATTGAATATCCATTGGATATGTCGTTGATGTCTGATAAGTTCCAAAGATCTCCAGAATGAACCCCAAACCTCTCCTTTTGAAGGAATAGGTGGTAGGGACTCTCCCTTTGAAATCAATGAGAGTTCTGAGTATAGATGAGCATGGCACTTGGGCATACTTGACTCTGTTATTGATCTCAGTAGGAGAGTCTCCACCACCTCTCTATTCAAAACAGAAAAGTTTCTGACTGGGTGGGGTCACCCTCAAAACAAAACGCAGAGGAAAACAATAATTAAAGGTTTTTAATTTAGTAGCCCATATATATGAGAGAGACCACAAACTTCTGCTATACCTCAGAAATAATAATGAGCGTTGTGTAACACGTTTTCGAGTCGATAGTCGTATCTAAATTTTCCCTGACGATACCCATATCGATAACAGTTATCGCCATGCCATTAAATTTTGGGGGAGAGGAACAACACCTATTTTAACCCAAAACGGGGTGGAGAAGTTTGATTTAACACCCACAACAGTAAAGGTACGTGTACATCTTAGGCAAGCAATTAGGCAACAAGGTCACAAAAAAAAAACTGCAGACTATTCATTCCCCTTGTCCTGTAACAAAACATGCCCCTTAAACCTGCAGCCCCACAAATTAAAAAGTGCCAGAAGGCAGTATTTTTTGAAACTCTTTTTTTGTTGAACGGGACATTGACTTCCCTGTCGGAATGCACATGACCCTCAAACCTGTTGCCCAAAACAAATTAAAAAGTGCCAGAAAAAGAAGTCTTTAAACCACCATTTATTAAATGGAAAATTACATTTGTGGCCTTTAAAATGGGGGGATGGGGAGGTAAGACTGTTGCGGTTGCTTAAACCCACTGAAGAACATTTTGGCGCGCTGTTCGTTACGGGGATTTATAGGGCACCAAACCAGCGATAAAGGTGACGGTCCTGCAACTAAAATATCTCTGGGTTGCGTGTTGTCGCCGCACTGAAAAGGGGCACCTTACTCTCGTACATCTCCTCCATGTCCTACCCCCTCTTTGCTCGCTTCCCCCTGCAGTTCGCTCCATGTCCGAAGTAAAAATGTAAAAAGGTAGGGGAAAGTTTTTGACAGTCTGTTATTTAAAAATGCCCAAAACACAGTATTCTTAAAATCCCTTAATTTCCCAAAAGAACTAGGATTTGAAAAGAATTGTTTTATAAATATCTGGAAATGTGGTCTGGGGAAGAACGAAACACCAAAACAACATGTTCTTCCCCAGGCCCTGGATTTACAAGCCTGTAGGACTACAATTTAAGTTTTCTACAAAATATCGTACAAATGCACTATTAGCGCCAAACTGGAAGATGGGTGAAATAGAAGTATTTAAAAAATTATATGGGCTAATATTTGGGGGCCTTCGCCCACTGTCAGGCGAATTTACTATCAAATATGTATAACACAATATGCTTTCAACTGAGTCTTTGGGCCCAAAATGAGCCACGGACCCGCAATAAGGTTTTTAAATATTATATGGATTTAAAATGGCGCCCCGACCCCTGCTACAAGCGTTATTTAAAAGGGAAAAAAGTATAACACAATTACGTACAACTGAACTCTTTGCGCCAAAACTGAAGACGGACTGTAATTAAAAGTATTTAAAATTAATGGATTAAAAAATGGGAGCCTTCGCACCCCTGCTACAAGCGTAATTTTTTAGGAAATTGTATAACACAATAGGTACAATGAACTCTTTGCGCCAAAAAAGAGATGCATGGATGCAATAAAAAGGGATTTAAATATTAATGAATTAGTATGGCAGCCTTCCCCACCTGACACAAGCTAAATACTATGAAATATGTATAACACAAATGCGTACAATGAGCTCTTTTTTCGCCAAAAAAACTCAGGGAAGCAGTAAAAAATATTTAAAATTTTTTAGGGATAATTAAAAACCGGTTTTTGGGAACACTGACACGCTGTGATTGCAATAGAACTGAAAACACAGGGACAATTTCAACTGCTATCAGAGGTCTGCTGGCCAAAAATTTGGTAGAAAACAATGCTTTTTTTAATTGAAGGTCACAGAACACACTGAGCTGCAAAATATCCTCTTTTCAAATGCCTCTCCTCCTGCCACCCCCCACCCACCTCCACCGCACTGATTTCAATAGAACTGAAAACACAGGGACAATTTCAACTGCTATCAGAGGTCTGCTGGCCAAAAAGGTGGTAGAAAACAATTATTTTTCAATTGAAAATCACAGAACACACTGAGCTGCAAAATACCTTCCTTTCAAATGCTTCTCCTCCTACCGCACCCCCCCCCCAATGGAAGCTGTAGTTGGATGGTTTCTTGTATTAGAAGAGACTATCAGAGCTGTTAGAACAGCTATTGGTTTAAATGCAGAGAGACACGTCCTGCTGTGAAGTTTGATATATAGAATATGAGCTCAAACAGGAAATGCAGCAGCATTTGATAAAACGAGGTGATGTGATTTTTGCAGCCAATGAGATCCATACACTGCAAAGTGGTGACGTTGTACATCCTCCTCACCCCCCCCCCCCCCCCTCCTATCCTCGGAGCTGATTGGCTGGCCACCAAAATGAAAAGTAAAGGCTGAAAATGGCCCCAAATAGTAATGCATTATCTGTAAGATTGTCACCTAAAATATCACATGATTGGCAATTTCCGATCAGCCTAAAAATCGTGCCAATTTCAACTTTTGTTGATAATATCGCTCATCCCTACTCAGAAAGCCACCAACTTGTTTCACCCTACAAAAATACATAATGTTCTTGGACATAAGTGGGCCCCCTCAGGCCTCTGGGCCCCATCGAAGCTGCAATGCCTGCTATGACTATAATTATGCTTATGCCCTTAGCATATTTGCTGTTTTATATACAGCTTTGGGCATATTAAATAAAAAAACAACCTACAAAGTTATTTCATTGTATTTCATTTAGTTCAACTCCTAACCTCACTTACATAAAAGCTCCAGTTTATAACATTCAGTTGAAAGGAGTTTTGTAATTGTAAATATGTATTTTGCAAATGCAATCACTTTCTCTGCTTTTCCTGCTTTATATATGTATATTTTGATGCGTACGTTCCCAATATTTGGCTGATAGAAATATGCTAGTCATATATCATTGCAGCATAACTGAAGAGACATCTTCTGCCAAGCAGACTTAAAAAATATAGATACAGTTAGTCTGATAAAAGTATAATATTACTTAAAGCGAACCTGTTAAGTGCTTTATGTTACCCAATCCAGAGCCAGGAGGAGGGGTAAGCAGAGACAGATGAAAGCCTATTAAGCCTACCTCTGCCTATCAGTAAGGGGGCACAAGTATGCCGCTCCATAAACATTGATTTTTATTTTTGGAGGAAAGTTGGAAGGTTTTAGGGGTGACAGATAGGGGTTTTAAGCAAGGGCGTTGCTAGGGTCCCAAAACATCCGAGATCCAGGCCCTTTGTGTTAAGTTTTTCTCAATAGGGTGGGTTTCACACGACATTTTTCAAGCCCCATGAACTGTGGCATGGATTTTTACTGAGAAAAAACTGTGGCTAGTGCGTTCCTCTGAAGCTCACTGATGTTCATTCTCCCCAGAACAGGTAATCATGGCTCTCTGTGAGAGCTATGGATTACCATAATGTCGGCCTGTACGTTGAGTGTATTGAAGCACAATTATGCGCCGTAGTACGGAAAGACATTACGCTGTGTGAACATACACAGCGTATTTGTGGGGCATAAGGCTATGTTCACATGGCTTAAATTGGGACGTATTTTGACCCGTATTTTGCACTGTACTGCGCTAAATACGGGGCGAGATACGTCCCAGTCATTATGGTAATCATAGAGAACAATGGATTACGTCTCCTCTCCCCACTCGCCGTATAGTGCCGTATGTCAATTATTCACGGCGTATACGCGCCGAGAATAATGCATGTCTATGGGGCCGGCGGGCTGCCAGCTCCCCCTGCCCTGCCCCGCCCCCGCTCCCGAGCACACGCCGTAATTGCGGGCGATATACGTCCCGCAATTATTGCCGTGTGAACATAGCCTAACTGTGCTGTAATGTGCCCAAAGTGCTCTCTGCAAATACGATAAAATCATAGCGGTGAGGGTTATGATTACCTGTTGTTTTCCCTGGCAGAACCCACCCATAAAAATAAGTGACACACAGCAGCTCCCTGCAACCCGACGATCCGAGGTTCGGGACACAGGCAGGATTGTCCAGGGCTTATGCCCCGAATACACCTGCCTAGTGAAGCCCCTGGTTATGAGGAGAGCAACGGGTTGCATACCTACCAGTGCCCCATAACCCACAACAAGCCTAAAGGTCCCCTTTCTTTAAAATCAGTCAAGGTAAAAGTGACAGCTACAAGATTATAATTTTAGAATAGGAAGGTTAATATAGAACTCTTCCAACCTTAAAAATACCATTCCGCAGTAGCATACCATCCCACTAGAAGGGGATGACATTAGCTCCGCCTACTGAGGACAACAAAATGCCTTGTCCCATTCATTATCTGAGAGAAGGATATGATGGACATAAGCTGAGCTGTGATATATAAGTTTATAGAATTTGGAAAGGATTTCTGAATAAAAAGTAGAGTAAATCCTGACATGATTTAAGAGACAGTGGAAGTCCTGTCCCCCACAGAGATTAATTGACAGCTAACCCTATATTGGCGTGTGTACAGAGCAAACTGTTAATCATTGAACATGGGAGGTCGTACAAGACTCTCACAGTCTCTTCTTGGAATCCTTTCAGCTTCTTTTTCTCTATTACATCCTGCTCTCAGATAGGGTAGCATAAACCATCTGTCAGGTTCACTATTATCCTTCATCATCTATTTGAAATATCTCTTTTCTGTATCTAACATTAACTAAACTATGGACAGTTGTGATGGTTCAGTGGTTAAGACTGGGGTTCTGGGTTCAAATCCCACCAAAGACAACATCAACAAGGGGTTTGTATGTTCACATATGTTTGCATGGGTTTCCTTCAGATACTCTTCCACCCCTCATCCCCACACTCCAAAAACATTTGAATTGTTTAATTTGGAATTTAGACTATTAGCCCGAATGGAGACTAGTACCGAGGTGAATATAAAAATCTCTATATAGCGCTGTGGAATATAAAGATGCTATATACATTAAATAAAATGTTAAATAATAAAATATACCTAACTTATCTAACATTGACCAGCCATCTTTAGATCAAGACATCTTGAAAAACTAATGCTGAAGACTAAAGGGTATAGTATTTAACAAAAATCACTGTTTTTCAATGTAAGAAAATGGATATAACCCTCAAGGAGATAATTTATACAGGCTTTAGATTCACATAGCAGGCATAATAGAATCTCATAATGCCATTATGTTTGAAACAGCAACATACACTCTAGGAATACAAAACATTTTATCCATGCCTTAGTTTAGTCTCACAATATTTTGAAAGTGATAAAAATTTAAGTTTCTGTAAGGTTCTTGCCAAAAACTTTGTTGTTATACACACCTGATGTGTTCTTGAAACAAGTAATTATTTGTCACAGTAAAGCTAGCCATACACATAAGACAACTGTCAACGAAAGTGGTCAATTTAGGCAGTGTCGGTGTAAATATTAATGGAGGAAGCCAACAGGAGAATTGGATATATTTCATTTTAATATGATAAAACTAAGCTGTTATCTTTGTTAATTAATGATATTTTGGCTATTTACAGCTACCACTAGGAGGATATTAGGAGTTTAGTTCATACATTCCTATTTTACCCCAGGGCTATACTGATGCTTTTTGTAGTATAAGGGCTTTTCTTGTAACTATTGCGCGACATTGAGAAACCTTAAGAATACAAAGTTGTACCCAACCTTTGTACTGCGTTTGTTCAACAGTTACAATTAACGCTGTAGCACAAAAAGATAAGAAAAAATATCTGCACAGTCCTAGACCTTGCCTTTAAGTTAAATATATAAGTTGTATGTAATTAGTGAATACAGTAAACAGCCTGAACATCGTTTTTTTATCACTTAAATGTTTAAATCACCTTCTATCACCTTCATCACCTTCTATCACCTCCATTAACCTACATTGTGAGGGTACCTATATACCTACATTCTGTGGGAGGCCTATACACTTATCTACCTACTGGGGGGCATGTACAGCTATATAATGGGGGTTAATCTATTTACCTGTTTATCTGATTTAATTTTTAGAGTGTAATGTACCCAAAAGGAGCGTCTATCTATCTGCCTACCTAATTTGGGGGGCTGCCTACTATATAGGCTGTGTACCTATCTATTGGTGGCACAAATGTCTGGGATCACTTTCACTGTTTGGGGTACTATTACTGTGTGGGGCACCAAAGGGAACACTATTACTATTTGGGGCATTATGGATAGGGAGTTTATACAGATGTGGGAATTTTTATGGAACTGCTGGAAAAGAGAGAGTCTAAGATGTTTGTGTGGTAAATTCTTCAGGGATGAGTAGTAGTGGGTGAAGACATCCTTCTGTAACGGATCGAGAAAAAAAGAGAACAATTCATCAAAGAAGAGAACAACTTGTCAGAGAAGAAAATGACTCATCAGAGAAGATGTTGTGGAGGTTTGGGCCAGATGGAGAAGAAAAGGAGAAGAGAACAATTTCCATCAGAGATGACGTTTCACGTGAGTTCCTGGATGTCTGGGGTTATTTTGCTTCTGTGTTGGATCAGTGTTGTATGGTGACCCGAGCCGGTGAACAACCACTATGTGTTTTCTATATGGTGGTGTTGTAGGTTGTATCGGTGCCAGCATTCACTTGTTCCTGATTTTAAAGTGAGTGCACACTTGTTCCTGTGATTAGGGTTTTTTCTGAGCCACTTTTACTTACTTGCTTGTGGCTATAGTACTGTTTATTGAAAAAAGCGGTGATGTGCGTGACCAAGAGAAATTTTGGAGTCGGATATTGTAGGTGGGTTGGTGGAGAATTTGTGCCAGGGCTGCTTTTTATTCCCAGTCCGGCCTTGGGCATAAACTATAGATCACTGGTGAAGCAGGCCAAAGGGGTTGAAGCATAGGGAGTGCTCTCCTAATGAATATTATGTGTCTTCTATATTCTTGTTAGTGTTTTCTGTTGATTTCTTTTGAGAAACACCAGTGTAATAGTTATCTTTCATAGTCATATTTTCTGCTTCCTGCAGGCTTATCTGAAACTGCTATTCACTTGTCAAGCTGTCTTGAAAAACTCATCTGAAATATAAAAAATAATCTTTTTGTGTAATAGAAAATACTGCACTGAACTAATATGAAAAGAGTAGTGGAGGAGACAAATATTTTAGTATTTTCTTAAAGAATATGGACTCTAAATACTAAATTAAGCAATTTTTGAAATAGTTTCTTTAAACATTTCCAACCGTTTCCCTGCTGTGGATTTTGTGTAAGGTGTTCACCTACCTGACTCTCCATAGAATCTCAAACAAATCCATCAAAAAACTAGAGTTTCTGACAGCTCTCTCTGATCTCCTCATCCTGTCTCTCAGTGTGAGAGATAGTGACAGGGAGAAGAAGCATCTTGTATGTGACAAATCTAAGTATGGTCCACACAAGGCAGTTTGTAGGCAGGGCCATTTCTATGGGCGGGTAAGGCAGGCGATCGCCCGGGGGCGACGAGGCGATGTTCAACAGAGGGGGCGCCTCAGTCGCCCACCTCATCCGCCTGGCGATTGCTCTCTGACTCTCCACGGCCATTTTACAATGGCCGTACAGAGATAGTAGGTGCACACACACACAGTGCAGCTGCTCCTACAGGACGGAGGCAGGACAGTTCTGTATCGTCCTCCCTTCTCCATTGTATATACAGTGCTCAGTGAGTGCTGTACATACACATCAGTGTCGCAGGGGACATGATGCATGGCTTTCCTAACACCCCCTGCGACGCTGGGTCTCCTAGGCTGGAAGCCTCTGCCTGCTTAGGAGATCCCCGGGAGCTGTGTGCCGGCATAAGCACTTAAGCTTTAAGGAGCAAAAAACCTGGCTACAGGAGACAAAAAGCCTGGCTACAAGGGGGCAAAAGACCTGGCTACAATGGGGCAAAAAACTGTCTACTAGGGGGCAAAATACCTGGCTGCAAGGGGGCACATACCTACTTACAGGGGGCATATAACTACCTACAAGGGGTCTATATCTACCTATAGGAGGCCTATATAACTACATACTAGGGACCTATATTTCTACTTATTGGGGAGGCCTACATAACTACCCATCTGCTTAATAGGATACCTCGCCCACCTCATCCGCCTGGCGATTGCTCTCTGACTCTCCACGGCCATTTTACAACGGCCGTACAGAGTTAGTAGGTGCACACCACACAGTGCAGCCGCTGCTACAGGAAGGAGGCAGGACAGTTCGTTATCGTCCTCCCTTCTCCATTGTATATACAGTGCTCAGTGAGTGCTGTACATACACATCAGTGTCACAGGGGACATGATGCATGGCTTTCCTAACACCCCCTGCGAAGCTGGGTCTCCTAGGCTGGAAGCCTCTGCCTGCTTAGGAGATCCCCGGGAGCTGTGTGCCGGCGTAAGCACTTAAGACCTGGCTACAATGGGGCAAAAAACTGTCTACTAGGGGGCAAAATACCTGGCTGCAAGGGGGCACATATCCTACTTACAGGGGCATATAACTACCTACAAGGGGCCTATATCTACCTATAGGAGGCCTATATAACTACATACTAGGGACCTATATTTCTACTTATTAGAGAGGCCTACATAACTACCCATCTGCTTAATAGGATACCTAGATATCTACCTATTGGGGGACCTATAAGTCTACCTACCTAATGGGGCACTATAAACTTAACTAATTGAGGACTATCTACCTAAAAAGGGGTTTCCCTATCTGCCTACCTAGTTTGGGGGTATACCTACATACTATATTGGGGGATTTAACTACTTTGTATATGGTAATACAAAAAAGACAAACTTTGTGCACACATGGGGGCCCATAGCCGTTTGTGGGCACTTTTACTGTTAGAGACACAAGGGGGTTACTTTTAGATGGGGAGTTTGTTTCTTTTCACATTTCACCCCACTTAGATTTTTTGGGGATTTCCCAGTATACCCTTTGGTATGGTCAATGACACCATTAAAAAGTACATCTTGTCCCTCAGAAAAAAAGGTCTCATATGTCTTTGTAGATGGAAAAATTAAAAGGTTATAGCTCTTGGAAGGGAAGGAGGAAAAACATGGAAGACGTTAGGAAACACAGAGCTCACATCCAGTATGTGTTACTTGGACGACACACCTACATGAGAAGATCGGAAGTAGGGGCAGGCTACAAAATGAAAATCAGGGGGTTTGAAAATGAATGAAGAAATAGACTACAGACTAAAACATGCAAATTTGTTACCCTAAGTAACAAATAAACATAATTTTTCCCATGTCAAAAGTGTACATAACACTTAACATAATTTAACTCAGTCCAAATAGTAAACTTTTAATCTTTGAAACAGTGTGTTATGGAATACAATTAAGGCCTAATAGTGACAGCCGCATGAAGAATCAATGACTTTTCAGTTGTTTAAAAGAAATACAACAAGGATTCAAGTACAGTGTTAAAACACATTATACTATATAAATAGTTACAATATTTTTCAGTTACATAAACTCCAAAATACTATTGCAACTATTCTTCCTTATTTGCTTTATCTTTAAATCTTTGGATGTACTTACCCTCAACTAAATCTTTGCAGCTAGTTCATAGAAAAGGCTGCAGCCACCACTAGCAAGTGGTCAGTTGGTGAGCAGAACACCAGTATTGGAGCACCCACCTAACTTCGATTACATTGGGGATATTACTACATTATGGGAGCCAATCCTTTTGTCTTTTTCTCTCTTTAGAGTTCAGCATTGGGGACAAATTTTGTTTTGTAAAAGTTTAATGTCAATTCATCACGTGTATGAAAAAACACGTGAGCATTGTTTGGAAGCTTTGTAAATCATGGGCAGAAATAACAATGTAATTGTTGCTCTTTCCTGGTCTCCTTGACATTGATGGCAATGTTTCTTAGTGAAAATGCCTTGTGCATTTGAGCAAAGAAAACCTCTTATTCCTCATAAACCTCTTCCCTTTGGAGTACTCGTCTTGAAGCATTTTGTGCTGTATTCCCTCTCCACTCTTCTCTCATGGTGGTTAATTATGATGACTTTTCCTTGACCTGTTTAGATGACTACCTTCATTGTTTTGTGATTTTCATTACACTGGTTCATCTCTTTATCTTTGTTGTTGGACAGATTTGTAATACCTAATGGTGTACTCAAGTCAAAGTCATAGCATGTCCGAAAATAAAAGACACTTTCCTGGTCAAGACAGTAAAGAGGAGGACATTCTGTACATACAACTTGTGTAACTGCACAGCAGCCCTGCATTCAAGGGGTCCCACTGCTACCCTAAATTAAATCATAGGGCATTATAGAGGTGTGTCGCACCACATTCGTAATCTTAGACAAATGTGGGATGGCAAATGTAGTAGCATAACTGCTGGAGCAACCAGACCATTATAAATCTGGTCTGCCTGAGCCTGAGTAGTCATAATGGAACTCGATTTGCAATTAGGGAACAAAAATGTCCCTTATTTCTCAACTTATACCAGTAAAATAATAAAAAAGTAATTTATGATAATTATCAAATTATATACAATTAAATCATATAAATATAATAGTAAATTAAATTGTTTAAAATTAATATAAAATAATATAATATCCCAAAAATATAAAATTATCTCCTATAAAATTTATTTAAAATGAATGTAGTCTAAAATTAATGTTAAATGACAAAATGTAAATTAATGAAACCAATGCAGCATCTATCATAAATCCGTTCTCAATTAACTGCTTTAGTAGCCATTATCGAATTCTGGCATTCATTTATTCATGTTTGATGCAATAGTAATGCACCAAATTTCCGCGGCGCGCCAAACATATATGCCAGGTGCCTCGAATCATAAGCACCATTTATGACCGCACATTCACCACTTTCATATATTCAGGCGCATTATACACTGAAAGAAAGACGCAAAAAATGGTGTTGAGGAGACAAGTTTCATACATATTGCTGTTACTCTTTTTACTCAGAAATCCAACAACAAAGGGAACCTGTCAGGTGTTTTATGCCTAAATATCTTAGAGCAGGAAGTGATAGAGAAAAAGAAGCTGACCTCTGTGACTTATAGTTAAATTTGATGCTGAATTTCTGAGTAAAAAGCAGAGAAAATCTATGAAAGTGAAATTGAAAGTCTGCTGTCTCATACAGTGAGTGACAGTTTGCACTGTACACACTGATATAGGAAAGCTTTGAATCACTGCATGCATGCAGGGTAAGCAGGACTCCTATTGTCTTTTAATAGGTATGTAACAGTATTTAAAAATACCAAGACGTTCAGCTCACCCTTAAGGCTATTTTCACACGGCTTAAAATGTGACGGATTTCAGTCCGTAATTACGCGCCGTAGTGCGCGAATTATGGCTGGAATACGTCCCAGTCATTATGGTAATCCACAGTTCTCACAAAGAACTATGGATTACATCTCCTCTCCCTGCTCGGCGAATACGCCGCGGGGGGAGATAAGTGACATGTGAATTACCAGCGGATTACCAGCCCCCGTCCACACGCCGTAATTGCGGGGCATAATTACGCCTCGCAAATAAGCCGTGTGAACATAGCTTAACAGTCAATGCTCCCTTTCCCCATGGAAGGCAAAGATAGAGGTGATCCAATCCTCAAAGAAACTAAATTCAGCTTCACATGGTGGAGGAGAATACGGCAGAACGGTAGCTAGATTAAAAATTTTCTCTCTTTATTAGAACTCCATTAAAAGCCGTCTGAAGGGTAGATTTCACAAACAAACTTTAACTGAAAGGACGGCATGCCATGTCATGATTAAGCGGTTGCTTTAACCTGAAACGCACCAGCAGTCGCACTTGGCTATGCCGTCCGTTCAGTTGAAGTTTGTTTGTGAAATCTACCCTTCAGTCAGCTTTTAATGGAGTTCTAATAAAGAGAAAAGATTTTTTTTAATTCCCCAAC
>JAODAL010078414.1:0-12923 GCA_025379985.1 Phyllomedusa bahiana
CAGGATAAAAACACCCTAAACTTTCCCCATCCTGTAAACTATATACCAAGATATGTGGTGCACGGGAGCGCACAGAAGGAGGCAGAGGAGAGAGAGGCGGGAGCTGTTAGCCTCAGGCCCCTGCAAGATTTTTGCAACCTCTAGCAGGTTTTCCTCCAGGATTGTCCTGTATTTTGCTACATCCATGTTCTCAATCCTTGCTGAAGCAAAGCCTCCCCCAGCATGATGCTGCCCCCTACATTGCTTCATAGTGGGGATGATGTGTTCATGGTGATGTGCAGTGTTGGCTTTCCTCCACACATAGCGTTTTGCATTCTTTGTCATGTTGTGTCCCCTACAGAGCTTTCTGCAAATGGAACTTCTTGTAGCTTTCAAAAATGGATTTCTTCCTGACACTTTTCCATAAATGCCAGATATAAGGAGCACACGACTAATAGATGTCCTGTGAACAGATTCTCCCACCTGAACTGTGGAACTCTGCAACTCCTCCAGAGTGACTTTGGGCATAGAATTAGTGCTCTCTTTGTCTGGCCTGCCAGTCTAGATGGATGGTCATGTCTTTTTGCCATACTCCTTCCATTTACAGATGTTGGATTAAACAGTACTCTGTGAGATGTTCAGAGCTTGGGCTACGTTTGAAAAATCTAAGGCTATGTACACACAGAGTATGACAAAATACCACCCAAAATCCAACAGAATTTTGTCATTGTTAGACCGCCACAGAACAGCGGTTCTTGGCGCAGATTTGCGCAAATACCACAGTCAGTTTTTAGTTTTGCCATCGGCCCACACAATTGAATGTACAGGAAGCAGTTGGCAATCCGCTGGAAACCCACGGAATATGCAACATGTTGCATATTCCACCGCTGGAATGTAAATTCAACAGTAAAAAACCCGTGCTGTATAGACTATAGCACAGGTTCTTCATTGCTGTCTATGCAGCACAGTGTACCATCGGATTTTAAGCCGATTCAAAATACTGAAACCACCAAAAATCCAACGGTATATCTGTGCTGTGTAGACATAGCCTTACACTGCAATACACTCTGCCACAACTTTATCTCTCAGCTGTCTGTTGTCTTACTTGGTTTTCATGATGCTGTTTGTTCACTAATGTTCTCTAATAAACTTTTGAAGCCTTCACGGTACAGCTGTAGTTATAGTGAAAATAAATGACATGTATGTGCACTCTAAAGGCAAATTGGTCACACTGGATTTTATTTAGTATCAAAGTACTGTACATGGGGATGAATACATATGCACGCCACACTTTTCAGTTTTTTTATTTGCTAAATTTTCTTTACACATCCTAAATACTTTCTACTTTGTGTTGCTCTATCAAATAAAATATCAGTAAAACACTTTTAGGTTTGTGGCAGTAACGTTTACAATCAGTTTAAGAGATATGAATACTTTTGAGGCCCGCTGTGTGGGTTTATTCAGTGTTTAATAATGTGCATTGTGAAATAAAAGTCAAACAAAATATTTCCCAATTAATTATGTGCATTGTGAAATAAAAGTACCGTATATACTCGAGTATAAGCCGAGTTTTTCAGCACAAAAAATGTGCTGAAAAATACAACCTCGAGTCACTGTTGGCACTTGGTCCTGAAGACGGAGCGTCCAGGAGTCGAAGCAGCGAGGTAAATGTTTGTATTTATTTATTTATTTTAAACCCTGCCTATACGGGATATTTATCTGTCTATATCCTGCCTATTGGGACATATACCTGCCTATAACCTGCCTATGGGGACATATATCTGCCTATAACCTGCCTATAGGGACATATACCTGCCTATAACCTGTCTATAGGGACATATACCTGCCTATAACCTGCCTATGGGAACATATGCCTGCCTATAACCTGCCTATAGGGACATATACCTGCCTATAAAATGCCTATGTAGGACATATACCTGCCTATAACCTATCTATTTGGGACATATACCTGCCTATAACCTGCCTATGGGGGACATATACATGCCTATAACCTGCCTATGGGGGACATATACCTGCCTCTACATACCTCTGGGGGACATTAAACTGCTTATACCTGCCTATGTAATTTTATTGGTATCTATTTTTATTTTTGAAATTCACCAGTAGCAGCTGCATTTCCCACCCTAGGCTTATACTCGAGTCAATAAGTTTTCCCAGGTTTTTTGTGGCAAAAGAAGGTGCCTCGGCTTATATTCGGGTCGGCTTACACTAGTGTGTATATGGTAAATTTGAATTTGAAGTACTTCATTGTAGACCGCAAAAATAAAGTCCTTAACCCATTTTAAAAAATCTGTTATGTATCTTTTCTGTAGCAATTCAGCAAACTGATTATTTTCTAGTGAATCTTCAGGCCTGTAGATGAGTTCTCTATTGACACAGATCAAACCACAGTAATAGGAAGACAAATTTTGTACCATTAAAATGAGACATTATTACTTGATTTTCCCAAATCTCACAGTGGACATGTGAAACACATGGTTTAGAGAAAGCTATGCATTCCACAGATGCTTTCCAAAATGAAGAAACACAAGAAAACATGCAATCAAAGTCTTACTTTTAATATTCAATATCCAGATATGTAACCACTTCCGTGTCCAATATCCATGTAGATGGTGTTCAGCGAAACAGCAAGGCAAGACAGCAATAACACAATCCAAAATGGAAGAAAAGATGTTCTGCGGCACTCATCACTGACTGTATGACAAATTGATTGCGACTTGATGGACAAAGGGTATTCAATAGGAAGACACTCACATGAAATAGTCTACCAGTGTTTCGAGTCTCTTGACGCTTTCTTAAAGGCTTTCTTAACATATTTTCTTCTATTTTGGACATAGAAACTTCCACAAGTAGTAAACATTGTTATTCTCTGAAATTCATTGTTATCATGCTAATCAAACACAATATTAATATAGATTGATTGTACCTCTGGTAAGATAGCCCATGCAGTTATTGAAACTATTATTAACGATATAAAGAGTAAATATGCATGAACAAGGAAATTATACTTCACTGAGTTTCTAGTTCAAAATTCAGAGTTCCTAGTGCCTTTTTCCTGTATGTCCTTTGCCCCTCTAGTACTGACTTCTTCTATTATTGACCGCATTGCCTGTTTCTGGAATACATCTTCATCTAGACATTTGAATTATTACATAGGAGTTTACTTCTGTGGTATCTTGTATCATGTGTACTATGTCCATACTTAATACTCTGGTGTTCTGAGTCCAAGTCTCCTCCTTCAGTATTTCATATATATGCATGTTATTCTGTTGCCTGGTCTCCATATATGCTACCCAGGTCCCACAGGTTCATGCCTGGTGACCTGTGTTCATGCTCGCTACTTTGCTGTCTTTTGTTCACGCCTGCTACTTCAATGATATCTGCATCTGCTAGTCGAGTATCCTATGTAAATGTCTGCTAGTCCAGTATCCTGTGCAAATGTCTGCTAGTCCAGTTTCCTGTGTCTGTATCTGCTAGTCCTACATCCTGTGTCCTGGTGTCCATGTCCTTCCTATGGTCAAATTATTGGGGGCAAAAAACTGCTTTAGGAACCAGACCTGAAAATACCTTATTGACCAGCTTAATTTTGCATTTTTGTATATCAACTTTTTTTAATCCCACAATGGCAAAACTATTTTTGAACTTTTATATACGTTTATAAAGTATTAGCATAATTCTACATACTCCTGTATAGAGATGGGCGAAAGGATTGTAACTAAGTGGAATTCGTTTAGAATGTCAGGAAAACTTCGATTCTGAACGAAGTCGAAGTTTGTGGTGATTCGCGGGAACGAAGCGTGTTTTTAATTGGAATAAATGGCCGCTAGCACATGGCATTACATAGGGCAAAGAAGTCTGGGAGGAAGAAAGGAGGACCCTCAATGACGTGCAGACATCAAGCCAATCAGACGGGATTCTGTGACGTCACCGCACTATATAAGTCCGGACGCAACGCTGGCAGTTCACACTCCTCTCTCTGTGCTGTGCTTTAGTTGCTGCAGTAGCTCTAGCTAAGATCTCACACAAAAGAAATAACTTTTATACAGCGATTTTTGGGGGCTGTCACAGCTTTTCTCAGAGACTGCTTCGCTTCTGTTCTAATTTTGATTTTGTGGGTTATTGGAATTGAAGTCCAGTGTGCGTCCAATTCAGCTGCATATACAGTATATTTTAATGCCATCTGGTCAATTCTGGAGCACATTGAATATCCAAGGGTTATCTAAGCCTGTATTTGCTGTTGTATTCAGTTAAAGAAACAGCGTTTTTACAATCCACATACCAGTTAATTTTTGGCTGCTCATTTCTTTTGCGCAATTTATATCCAAGGGTTAATTAAGCATGTTTGTGCTATTGTAATCAGTAAAAGAAACAGTTTTTTTTAAACGCCAAAAAAGAATTTTTCCTGTACATAATTTATACCCAAAAGGGTTTAAATTTTAAACGTGTTTCTGCTTTTGTAGTCAGTAAAAGAAATTGTGTTTTTCAACGCCAAAGACTAAATTTTTCCTGGTGATTCCTATAGAATAATTTATATCTGAAGGTTACTTAAGAGTGTTTCTGCTTTTTTAGTCAGTAAAATACATGGCATATTAACACGCCACATACCAGTTAATTTTTGGCTGCTCATTTCTTTTGCGCAATTTATATCCAAGGGTTAATTAAGCGTGTATCTGCTTTTGTAGTCAGTAAAATAAACGGTGTTTTTCAGTGACAAAAACGAAATTTTTACTGGTGATTCCTGTAGCATAATTTATATCCGAAGGTTAATTAAGCGTTTTTCTGCTTTTGTAGTCAGTAAAAAAACGGGTTTTTCAACGCCAAAGACGAAATTTTTCCTGGTGATCCTTTTAGCAAAATTTTTATATCCGAAGGTTAATTAAACGTGTTTCTGCTTTTGTAGTCAGTAAAATACATGGCATTTTAACACGCAACAAACCAGTTAATTTTTGGCTGCTCATTTCTTTTGCGCAATTTATTTTCATGGGTTAAGTAAGCGTGTTTGTGCTACTGTAGTCAGTAAAAAAACGGTGTTTTTCAATGCCAAAGAAGAAATTATTCCTGGTTATTCCTGTAGCATAATTTATATCCGAAGGTTAATTAAGCATGTTTCTGCTTTTGTAGTCAGTAAAATAAACGGTGTTTTTCAACGCCAAAGACGAAATTTTTCCTGTTGATTTCTGTATCATAATTTATATCTGAAGGTTAATTAAGCCTGTTTCTGCTTTTGTAGTCAGTAAAATACACGACGTTTTAACACGGCACATACAAGATAATTTTTTGCTGCTCTTTTATTTTGTACAATTTATATCCCAGGCTGACCCAAGCCTGTGAGTGGGTTCACTTGGAGTCAAATACAGGGTGTTTATTTATCATATACAGATATCTTCATTAAACAGAGTCTGTACATTTTTGAACAAACAGTATGTCAGACAGATAGGTGGCAGGCTCTTTACATGCGAGTGGCAGTGGCACATACATTCCTGGAGCAAGCACAGGTAGCAGCACAGTACGGGGACGTCGCAGCAGGGGTCACTCGATGAGGCCAGAACTGCCGGTGTCATCTAGCGGCCATGTGTTGACCAGCAACCCAAGGGTTCTTGATTAGTTGACTAGGTCATCCACTTCCTCCCAGATGACATCTGACAACCCCAGCCAAGAGTCGATGGGAACGTCAGACACAACCCTTAGTTGGCATGGCCCGGGACTGGGGCAGTGGCCCTCACCTGTCCTCACCCGCCTCTGTCCCATCCGGTTCCCTCAGCCAGAGATCTACTATGTGGTCTGGGCTCAGAGCCACTCTACAGCGAGGATGAACAATTTGAGGAGGACAGTCAGCAGCTACTTGGCAGCGAAGAAATGGGGCCAATAGCCCCTGCTTCTTGCAGAGGTGGCCCAAAATATAGAAGTGGAGAGTGGGCATGGAGGTCATGTTGTGAGGGGTCACCTCTGCATACCCAAAAACTGGTGATTAGGACAGCAGTGACGATGAAACACAAATCGATGATGATGTAGCCGACCACACTTGGGAGCGGGGTGAAGCAAGGGCTTCATCATCGTCAGGAAAAGAGGGCGTCGGCTTGCGTGTCAGGCAGCGGCGCAGCCAGCAAGTGGGTTGTGTGTCCGTGAGTCAGCAGGGGAGCAGCAGTGTGAGGTCGGGAGCCAAGCGGCCACGGGGTAGAAAACCCGCTTCTCAGGTCCAAGAAAGTAGCGGCACAGGGGCACAGCGAGGCAGCGGCAGTAGTCACTCAGTGCGGAGCGTTGGCGGTAAAATCAGATACTCGGCGGTGTGGCAGTTCTGTGCTTTAAAACACCGGGGGAGCCGAATATGTGTATAGTAGAATCTGTGGGCAGAAAGTTAAGCCCTGGCCAGGGAGCTAACGTTGGCACCACGGCCCTGCGTCAATACATGCAGCATCACCATCCGGTGGCCTGGGAGAAACGTGGCTCAGATGTGGTGGTCCATCCTGCCACCACAGCAACAGCAGCAGCAGCACCCAGTGTGCCACTGCAGCTAGTTAAGGCTCCACCACCTCCGCAGAAGGGAGCTGTTTCTCTTTGCCATTATCTCCCGGTCCAGATGCTCCTGCTCCTCGTTACTCATGGCGCCAGCAGTTGTTCAATGAGTCGATTGCAAAGAGACAACAGTATGTGTTCAACCATCCTAAGGTGCAGAAGGTGACCGTGCTCCTGTCCAAGTTGTTGGTACGGCAGTCCCTCCCTTTCCAAATGGTGGACTCTACACCGTTCAGAGAATTAATGGCCTGTGCCGAGCCGAGGAGGAGAGTTCCAAGCCGTAATTTCTTTTACAAAAAGGCAGTACAAGCCCTTCACAATTATGTAGAACAGAAGGTGGGCCAGTCCTTGAGCTTATCGGTTTGTTCCAAGGTGTTTGGCAGCACGGACGTGTCGAACTGTAACTACAGTCAGGGCCAGTACATGTCCTTTACGGCCCACTGGGTGTATGTGCTTCCTGCCCAGCCATACCAACAACTTGGACAGGATACGCCGCTTTCTCCTCCACGTTGTCAAACTGCGGCTCCTGTGCCAATGTCCGCTGCCTCCTCCTCCTCCACCACCACCACCATCTCAGCCTCCATAAGTGCTGCTCCATCATACCACATGTGTAGGGCACAGCAGTATCACGCACTTCTACACCTGGCTTGCCTCGGCGAGCCAAGTCACACAGGGGAGGAACTGCTCTGCGTCATGCAGCAAGGAATCGATGTGTGGCTTTCTCCGTGCCAACTGCAAATTGGAACCATGGTGGCGGTCAATGGGAGGAACATGGTGTCCGCGCTGCACTGAGGAGGGATGGTCCATGCGCCCTACATGGCACACATGTTCAATCCGGTTGTGAAAAGGTTCCTGAAGTCATCCACCGATCTTCAGAAGATTCTTAAAATGACCAGGAAACTGTGCATGCACTTTATCCATTCCTACAAAGGCAGGCACACCCTCCTCGAGTTGCAGCAGCAGAATGGCCTCCCCAACACATGCTGATATGCGATGTTTCCACCCGTTGGAATTCCAACCTGCACATGTTGGACCGATTGAATGAACAGAGAAAGGCCATTAACGATTTTTTGATGATTCAGGCGGACACGAGTACTCCCTAGCAGTACTAGCTCCATCAGCAGCAACCTAAGTTTGGAGTCGCTGATGAGCAGCTTCCTTCACCCGCCAAGTGAGGAGGGCACTCGCCAGCAGCAGCAGCAGGACCTGGAGCAGATCCTGAACCAACAGGTGGTGGCCTACTTGGATAGCACTCTGCCACCCCAGTTAGAAGATCCGCTGGACTACTGGGCAGCCAAACTGGATGTGTGGCTGCAACTTGCCGAGTTTGCAGTGGAGAAGCTTTCTGCCCGGCCAGAAGTGTGGCATCAGAGCGGGTGTTCAGTGCGGCGGGGGCCATCGTTACCCCAAGGAGAACCCGCTTGTCCACTGGAAAAGTGGAACGACTGACCTTTGTCAAGATGAA
Organism: Phyllomedusa bahiana; assembly: GCA_025379985.1. Lineage (NCBI taxonomy): Eukaryota > Metazoa > Chordata > Amphibia > Anura > Hylidae > Phyllomedusa > Phyllomedusa bahiana. The sequence continues at coordinate 7,979 of JAODAL010078414.1, forward strand.
TCCTGGATCGGCCAGGATTTCCACACACCAATGCCTTAGGCGTCAGATTACATCAGCCATGACATCTCCCCATAACTTTGAGAAATGAGTCCGGATTCCAAATAACTGCCTCATCCACTATTCTGATGCCGCCACCGCCTGATGCCACACATATGCTGCCAGTTTCTCCATCTGCCTACCACCATCTTTACCAAGGACTGGTATTGCCACCCACTTCCACACTCTGTCATTGTGCCACTCTATGACCTCATGCTGCGGCTGCTGCTGTTTCTGGTGCCGTGACCTCCACACTGTGACATTGTGCCACTGTCTGACCTCATGCTGCTGCTGAGGTTTCTGCCGTGACCTCCACACTCTGTCATTGTGCCACTCTCTGACCTCATGCTGTTGCTCCTGCCGTCACCTCCACACTCTGTCATTGTGCCACTCAGTGGCCTACTCCTGTTTTTGCCACCTCCAGAATTTGTCATTGTGCCACTGTCTGACCTCATGCTGCTGCTGTGGCTGCTGCCGTGACCTACACACTCTGTCATTGTGCCACTCTCTGACCTCATGCTGCTGCTGTTGCTCCTGCTGTCACCTCAACACTCTGTCATTGTGCCACTATGTGGCCTACTCCTGTTTTTGCCACCTTCAGAATTTGTCATTGTGCCACTGTCTCATCTCATGCTGCTGCTGCTGTTGATGACATCATCTCCACACTGTGTCATTTTGCCACTTGGTGGGCTCCTGATGTTGTTGCCACCTCCAGAATTTGTCATTGTGCCACTCAGTGGCCTACTCATGCTGCTGCCAAGTGACCACTGTCTCACTAGAACACCCTGTGGTTTCCAAATGCTGTTTCCACCCTCACCACTCTATGACATTGCCACTATGTTTGGTTTTCCCCTTCTTTTCACCTGTCAGTAGGAATGGGAAGGATCAGGATTGTCTAGCCAAAAGCAGGAGTGGATACAGAACACAGAAGAAATGCAAATGTCCCATTTACTGCTCATGTCTGTTTTGGATCAACTCCTGTTTGTTTTTGGCTTTAGGACTACTGATGGATTTTTGACCGATTGAAAGCGGACACTGATGGATGAAAGGAAGGGCAAAATGATCAGAGACGTCAACGCAAAATTACTGCCGACACCCTCTCCACTCATTTGGGGTGGACTCTATATGTATCAGCGTTTAACAGAACAAGTTCTGTCATATTCTGTGACAGTTTAAAGCTCTGGCCTCATGGAGTGATCCCTGCTGTGACATCCCCTTACTGCGCTGCGATCTGTGGCGGCTCCAGTAACCTACTACTGTGTTCTTTGACGCTATGGTAGGATCTTAGCCCTCAGCTTGTTTTTTTCCAGCTGCCACTGCTGTGACTTTATCAGGCTGCTTTCCTGCTTCAGTTTTTTGGTCAGTTTTTCTCCTGTAAGTGCCCAGGGAATTTTAGATTGAAGCGATTCTAAGTGTGTGTCATACTGAAACACAGCATTGTATGAAGACCAAACCAAGCTCCCTCTGCATATTTAAGCATGGCACAATGTTCTAAAGCACCCTACTGGCTCTGTGCAGCCAGGAAATAGCTGTTTTTTAATATCCTTCGTCTCAAAGTAATTCGGGACTAAACTGATTTTGTCTGAAAATTCGGCGAAGTCTGCAAACCGAATTTTTGAGAAATTCGCCCATCTCTACTCCTGTATGCAGTCTGTGACACAGGCTGCTGTTAGAACAATGCACAGTGTGCCCTAATAGTGGGTTTACTGCACAGACAGTCCTGTTACTTTAAAGAGTTTCCCCAGACTCCATCTGGCACTAGGAAACCCATTGACCCCATCATGCAGGGGAGTCTTTCTAACTCATATTTGTCCTTTCAAGCCACTGTTATATAGCACCAAATTTTACTCCTGCGAAGAAAAAGATAGATAATTTGTAGAGAATTATCCTATTTGTACTCCTGTTTCTCAGTTGTGGAAAAAGACCATATTTATTCCATATTGTGTAGAAAAAAAATTCTATTTCTATACCTGATTGTCAGTTGTCTGAAAAGACTGCAGTTGTTAGATAATTTGTAGAAAAATTTGATTGTGTTACTCCTGGTTGTCATTGGTTTGAAAAGACCACATTTTTTCCATATTACGTATAAAAAATTTCTATTTCTACAACTGGTTGTCAGTTATCATAAAAGACTGCAATATTTGGAAAATCAGTAGGAAATAGTTCATTTCTAGTCCTACTCTGCGGTTGTAAATCTCAGAGAGTGAAGGAAAAATACTGTTGAGTAGGTGTTATGGTTCTTCCACAAGACCGCATTTCACAGCTATTCGATAGAAGCAATTCTGTTTCTAATCCGAGTTGCCAGATAGAAATTAGCTGGATTTCAGAACACCCATGATTTTCTGTCTTTGCAGTAGTTTTTCAATAAGAGATTTTAAAAAACTCTTCAAGACCTTTTTAATTATCTTTCTGAACATGGAGCTAACTACAGGTGGTAAGCGAGCAAAGAGGAGGGTAGGACATGGAGCTATAGGTATGGACAAAATGCAGGCAAGCACATCATCAGTTGCAGAACCGTCACGCCTGTTATCGCTGGGTCGGTGCCCTGTGAATCTCAGTAATGAACAGCATCGCCAATCTGTTCTTCAGTGGCTAATGCTACCTGTATCCAGCAGCTTTACCTCCTCGTCCTCCCAGTCACGGGCAAAAATGTCATCATCATCAACTTCAGCATCCATCCAACCTGAAGCAAAAAAAAAAAAAAAACTTATGTCAACCCATGTACAGACCACTTTGGATAATCTATGTTCTGAAGAGCTCTTTGATGACACAATGCGGTCGGGTCAGAAGGCATTTCAAAAGATCAATAGGCCAAAGAGGATAATTCTATCTGCTCCAACGCCCAATCACTGATGCCGTCAGAGGAGAAGGAAGGTGGTCAGTCGGCTCAACTCCCAAACGCCTTGCAGTGCCTGTGGCTTCTAGCCCTCAGCTTCAGGATGTAGACTGTCAGGACGAGAAACTCACCTGATGATGATGATGATGATGTTGATAATGACATTGTGGATCCAACGTGGTCTTTTCAGCAGAATTTGCTTGCGAGCGCCTCACCAGTGGACGAGGAGGAAGATGATGAGGTAGTGTTGGTAGGGGTGCAGCCTCAGAAAGGGAGAGGGTAGTCACACAAGTCCACTGAGATAGGCCCGCTAGCCATGATCAATGGTGGCAGCGGAAACGCCGCTACTAGCTTTTCTCTGACCAGGACCTGTGAAGGTCCAGGACCTGTGAAGCCTGTTACTTTTTAGATCAAGCTTTAGATCGCCGACTGATGTCATATGCTGGATTTGCCATCAACGCACCAGTAGAGGCAAGAATCTAAATTGTTTAACCAACATAAACATGAATAGGCACATGCATCTAAAGAAAGCATCTAATACAAGAGGAGTCACTTGGAGAAAAAAGGCCACACAGGTCCTGGGCTTCCAACCACTGTGACACTCTCCTCCTCCTCCGCCACTTCCAAGATCAAGCATTCCTCTGCTGCCCATGTCCCGCTGCATTATGAGCAAGGATCAGCCCCAGTGCCACACAGCATCGCCCGATTACCACCACCACCAGAGATACAGCCTACCCCTTCTCCTTCCACCAGTTTGACCTGCACGCCATACCATGGCCAGTCTAGTAGCAAGCCTTCCGTGTACCAGGTGTAGCAGCAGAAGAAAGGCTTTAACCCCAAGCATCCCAAAGCCAAAAGCCTGAATGTTGGCATTGCCAGGCTTTTTGCCTTGGAAATATTGCCTTTATGCCTGGTGGACACAGATGGGTTCCGCCATGTCATGGCCCTTGCCTGCCCCCAATACCAGATGCCGAGCAGACATTTACTTTCCCGAAAAGCCGTTCTTGCCCTGGCCAGCCACGTGTCAGCTAAAATCTACAGCGTATTGGCTGCATCTGTATCCAGCAAAGTCCATCTGACCACCGATACCTTGTCCTTTGGTGCAAAAATGTGGTTTCTAAGTGGCATTTCTTCCTCACAATTTTTAACAGTGGCCGAGAGGTCATTTTTCTAATTTTTGGGGTCATGGTGCTGTCCAAAACCAGCTATACTACAGGTCCTATTGTAAAAACTGTGGTTTCTAACAGGCATTTGTTCTTCACAATTGTCAACAGTGTCCGAAAGGTAATTTTTTGAATTTTTGGGGGCATGCTGCTGTCAATAACAAGCTATATGTATCAATACGGCGGTAACGGCATATGCGCTGAAGCGCTGATCACTTATATCCGGGTGTGGATCCACTGTGATCACTGCAGGCGAGATGGTATATAGAGATCCATGCCAGGGAGCAGAGTTTAAGGGGCCACCGGTCTCCACCGGAGCCCGCAGCAAAGCAGGACGGACTTTGCTGCGGGGAACCCCCAGGTCGCTACCCCTGACGTGGCTACCTGCGGTGACAGCCGAGGTGCAGGACAGGAACACATAATCTCCAAAAAATTGGGAATCTCCCAAGAGAACAGAGATTGACTTTTTATCACTATATTTACTATTTTGCCATAGGCAAACTTAAACTCTATCAGTTCTCTATCTGTAAAACACTAAAACGTAACTTTTATTATGTATAACTCTTAACCTCTATGCACACTATTTAAAAACCTGATTTCTAACCTCATCATTTAACCCTTTTTGCTTCTGAAAGAGGGGAAAAACTCCCTTTCTATTATCAAGTCTGTGGAGCACCACCTATTAACAGGAGAGCCTTTTAAACTATAGCAAAGTACTAGCTCCAGTAAGGAATCCCAAGCTACTACTTGGGCAGTCGTCCCTAATCTCATGGACACAGAACAAATAAGGCCCCCTTGTGACACCCCCGCAGCGGGTTTAACCCTTTTAGACAGATGTGAGAAATCACAATTTAAAACGTCATATTACCTGCCCGAAGGTTTTCTCATTCTGTCTCAAGTGTCACCCGCT
>JAODAL010078415.1:0-12923 GCA_025379985.1 Phyllomedusa bahiana
CGTTCACCGCTAAAAAATGTCGTTTAAAACCTTTCCCCCACATGCTTTTGGCTGTGCTGCAAACTCTCCTTCAGAAGCAAAAGTAAAAGCAGAAGCAGAAGTAAAAGTAAAAAATACTTTCGTAATGTCACTATATGATAGTCACACAATAGATCATAAATAGATACTCTGGACTTTTCACTTATAAAATTCATGGACCATATGTAACAGAAATAAATATGTTTCCCACAAATTATTATAGACCTATACATCATTGGCACCCCCGTATTTGGTGATATCTAAATATTAGCTCATTGTTCATAAGCAATATATGTTCCCCTGAAGAACCCCAAAATGTTGGGGAAACGTTTTGGGAGTATTCCTTTGGAGCTATTATCTTTTCCTCTTTGAAGGACATGGCGTCACATTATTATTGATGTAAGGGTGATACCAGGGAGAGCCATCAGGAGTGGGGCCGCCCTTTTCAGGGCGATGATCCCGTAATTGTTTCAGGATTTGTAGCAGGGGTTAACTAGAGGGAGAATTATAGGTCCTTTTGGGTTGCCCATTGTCTTGTATGTGACTCTGTGGACGAGGACAATGGTATCTTGAGTAATTTCTTACTGGCCTTGTTTATCTTTCTATATATCAGCTCATTGTTTATAAGCAGGGCTATGTTACTCTGATGAACCCAAAATTATTTGGGGAAACACATTTATTTTAGTTACATATGGTCCTAAATTTTGTAAGTGAAAAGTTCTGAGTGGCTTTTTATGATCTATTGTGTGGCTTTCATATAGGGACATTCTAAAAGTATTTGTTAAATTGTTTAAATAAAATTATATGTTTTAATGTGACTTTCCACTGTGTAAATCACTTTACATGGCTGATTCCATGACCAAAATCAGAGTTCAAACCCGTCATGTGAGTGCACTCCAAGCCACGCACCTTTCCACAAATCCACGCCTCTTCATTAAAGCCATGTCCCTTTTGTTGATTAGGTGCAGATGTGTCTAGAAATTGTCTAAAACACAAATGTGGTGTAAAGCATGTACGCCATTATTTTTGGTGCAAATTGTGCCAGAATTGTGCCCCAATGTTTGTTAAATAGCCGAGCGTTCTGGCATCATGACACAAACTTCAATCAAATGACGTAGATTATTTTAATTACTAGCATGTTTTTACAGATGAAATATAGGAAAAGATAATGGAATAATTCAATGATGAGGAAAAAATTGTGAATTTATCTTGCAAGTTGCATTTCTGAAACACACCTTACACAAATCTTAAATACAAACTAGTGTGCAGATAAAAAGGAGAGTGCTTAAGAACATTACCCAGTTGTTGGACCTCCATAAATTATTAAAAAAAGTTTCTAACAAAAGAGTTGTCAATTGAAAAATAATGAGGATTGTAAAAAACAGACTGCAGCCAAAGTTGGTTATTCCAGTCAGTTGTGTATAAAATTTGGTGCAAGTATAAACAATTGAAAGGTTAGAAAAGAAGAATGTACTGGTAGACTGAGGATGACATTAAAACATCAGGACATATAAATGTAACTTTTTTATGTGCATTTTGATGCACAAAATTGATGTTTTACACACCATTTTATGTATCAAAATACACATGAAAAAACATATGTAATGTGTCCCATAAGCTTAAATGGGAACATGCGCCAGTCAGGCTAATGGTGATTTTATTGTTAGTGTTGTCACATGACGTATTACTTAACACATAAAGAAATGGGAGTGCATGTGTATTCTCTATGTGTTTTCTTCGCTGGAAGATAGGACGTAAATTAGCCCATTTAGATGGGGTTAATTTGTGTGTGCAGCCCTGACAGTGGGAGTGTCATGGGAGTGTGGGAGTGTGATGGTTTGGAGCTGCATGAGTGCTGCTGGCTGTGGGGAGCTATAATTCATATAGGGAGCCATGAATGCCAACATGTACTGTGACATACGGAAGCAGAGTATTTCGCTTTGGAAACTGAGCCGCAGAGCAGTATTTTAACATGATAACGACTCCAGACACACCTTCAAGACTACCACTGCCTTGCTAAAGAAAATGAGGGTAAAGGTGCTGGATTAGCCAAGCATGTCTCCAGACCTAAACCCTATTGAGCAACTATGGGGCATCTGCAAATGGAAGGTGGAGGAGCACAAGGTCTCTAACATCCACAAGCTCCACAAGATTTTTAACATTCGCAAGTGTCATATTTTCAGTGTTGTCCCATGAAAAGATATAATACAATATTTACAAAAATGGAAAGGGTGTACTCACTTTTGTGATTTACTGTATATATTATATATACACACATATACAGTTGAAACCAGAGGTTTACATACACTATATAAAAAGACACATATGCTTGGTTATCCTTAAGCCACTTTGTAACCGGTTTGGCAGTATGCTTCAAGTCATTGTCCATTTTTAAGACCCATTTTCACCAAAGCTTCAACTTCCTGGCTGATGTCTTGAGATGTTTCTTCAGTATTGCTACATAATCTTCTTTCCTCATGATGCCATCTATTTTGTGAAATGCACCAGTCCCTCCTGAAGCAAAATAACTCCACAACATGATGCTGCCACCTCCGTGTTTCACAGTTGAGATGATGTTCTTAGATTTCCAAGCTTCTCCCTTTTTTCCTCCAAACATAATGATGGTCATTATGGCCAAGCAGTTTAATTTTAGTTTCGTCAGACTACAGAACACAACCTCCAAAATGTAGGTCTCTGTTCCTGCATGCATTTGCAAATGTTAATCTGGCTTTTATATTTTTCTTTTGGAGTAATGGCTTCTTCCTGGCAGAGTGGCCTTTTAGCCCATGTTGAAAAGTACTCCTTTCAGTGTGGATAATGACACAACCTTACCAGCTTCCGCCAGGATCTTCACAAGGTCTTTTGCTTTTGTTCTTGGATTGATATGCACATGTCGGACCAAAGCACATTCAGCTCTGAGACACAGAATCTCCTTCCTGAGCGGTATGATGGCTGGGCATTTGCATCTTGTTTGTACTTGTTTATAATTGTTTATACAGATGAACGAGGCACTTTCAGGTATCTGGAAATTGCACCCAAAGATGATCCAGACTTGTGCAAGTCCACAATTCTCTTCCTGATATCTTGGCTGACCTCTTTAGACTTTCTCATGATGTTACACAGAGAAGCAGTGTGTTTCTGGTGTGCTTTAAAACATACATCCACAGCTATGTATCTAATTAAGTCAGATGTTGCCAATAAGCCTATGAGAAGCTTCCAAAGACATGACATCCTCATATGGGCTGTCCCAAACTGTTTAAAGGCCTAGTTATCCTAGTGTATGTAAACTTTTGATTTTGCAGAAAGTAATAAACATGCCTTAAAAATTCTCTCTTTATCGTTATTCTGGCATTCGGCAAATAAACCGTAAATAATTTTGGTAATCCTAATTGACCTAAAATGGGTGAGGTTTATTCTGATTTCATGTCAGATAGTGAGAAAATCATTCATACAGTGGGGGAAAAAAGTATTTAGTTAGAGACCAATTGTGCAAATTCTCCCACTTCAAAAGATGAGAAAGGCCTGTAACTGGCATCATAGGTAGACCTCAATTATGACAGACAAAATGAGAAAACATATCCAGAAAATCATTGTCTGATTGGGAAATAATGTATTTGCAAATTATGGTGGAAAATAAGTATTTGGTCACCTACAACCAAGCAAGATTTCTGGCTCTTACAGACCTGTAACTGCTTCTTTAAGAGGCTCCTCTGTCCTCCTCTCATTACCTGTAGTAATGGCACCTCTTTGAACTTGTTATCAGTATAAAAAAAAAACACCTGTCCACAACCTCTAACAGTCACACTTCAAACTCCACCATGGTGAAGACCAAAGCACTGTCGAAGGACACCAGAAACAAAATTGTAGACCTGCACCAGGCTTAGAAGACTGAATCTGCAATAGGCAAGCAGCTTGGTGTGAAGAAATCAATTGTGGGAGCAATAATTAGAAAATGGAAGACATACAAGACCATTGATAATCTCCCTCGATCTGGGGCTGCACGCAAGATCTCACCCCGTGGGGTCAAAATGATCACAAGCATGGTGAGCAAAACTCCCGGAACCACACGGAGGACATAGTGAATGACCTGCAAAGAGCTGAGACCTATGTAACAAAGGCTAACATCAGTACCACACTACACCGCCAGGGACTCAGCGTGTCCCCCTGCTTAAGCCAGTACATGTCCGGGACCATCTGAAGTTTGCTAGAGACCATTTTGATGATCCAGAAAAGTATTGGGAGAATGTCATATGGTCGGATGAAACCAAAGTAGAACTATTTGGTAGGAGAGAAAATGCTGAGCTGCATCCAAAGAACACCATACCTATTGTATGTAGTGAAGCATGGAGGTGGCAACATCATGCCTTGGGGCTGTTTCTCTGCAAAGGGACCAGGATGACTGATCCGTGTACATGAAAGAATGAATGGGGCCATGTATCGTGAGATTTTGACTGCAAACCTCCTTCCATCAGCAAAGACATTGAAGATGAAACCTCATAGAACACCTTTGGAGGGTTTTTAAAGTCTGTGTTGCCCAGCGACAGCCGCAAAACCACTGCTCTAGAGGAGATCTGCATGGAGAAATGGGCTAACATACCAGCAACAGTGGGTGCCAACCTTGTAAAGACTTACAGAAAATGTTTGACATCTGTCATTGCCAACAAAGTATTGAGATGAACTTTTGTTATTGACCAAATACTTATTTCCCACCATAATATGCAAATAAGTTTATTTCCAAATCAAAAAACCCCCTTTTTTTTTTCCTTTTTTTCTCCAATTTGAGTTTCCCCAGGTTTAAACGCCCCCCCTAAAAACTTTTAAGGTGGAACCCCCAATTGTCTGACAAAATTTTTTTTTACCTATTATGGCTTTTTAAATTTGAAAATTTTATTTAACTGTATTCCTTTTTGTTTTTAAAACAATCCAAAATTTATTTTTTTTTAAAAATGTTTGGCTCAAATTTGGTTTACGTGAAAAAGACCCAACACTAATCAGAAATTAAAAAACTTGGGAAAAGGATTCTTTTACATTTTTTGTTATTTTTTTTAAAACCTTTTATTTGTTTTCCAAAAAGGGGGGGCCTGCAGAGAAAAAACCGGGCCACTTTTTAAAAAATTTGTCGCATTTTCGGTTGGGGTTGGTGTGTGGTAAAAATTTTAAAAAAGGGGAATTTTGTGTCCGGGAAATTTGAGGATCGGTTTTTTGGTACAAATTTTTTTTAAGAAATCTAAATTTTTGGTTTGCCGTTTTCTAATGGGTTTAAAATTTATGGGTTTTGTGCAAAAATTTAAAAAAATTTTTAAAGTTTTTGGGTTTTTAATAATATATAATTTATAAATAAAAAAAAAATAAATTTGTTCCCCAAATAAAAAATTTAAAATTCTTTTAAATTTTGTTTCCCCTCCCCCCCAAAAAAAACACCCCCCCCCCTTTTTTTTCCCCTTTCTCCTTTTCATTTCCCCACCCATCTCCCCCCGGGTTGTTTCTCAGGGGTTTCCTTTCCCCCCGGGGCCCCCCCCAAAAAACCCCCTTTTAAAACATTGCCCCTTTTTCCTCAAAACCCGCCCCAATTTCAAAAAAAATTTTTTCCCCCCTTTTCCCCAATGGTGGTTTCCCCTTTAAAGGGGGGCCCCCCCTTTTCCCCTTTCTTTTCACCCACCCTATTTTTACCCCTTATGCTGTCCCCTTTTCCCTTTCCCCGGGCCCTATTTTGGAAATGCCAAACCGGTTTTTCCAGGAATCTTAATAAAGCAACTTGGGTCCTTTTTGGGTCCAGCCCCTTATCCTGCCGTGAAAATTTGGCCTTTAGGGTTAAAAAACCCTAAGTCCCGGTTTCCCATTTCCAAGTGGGTTCTTCCTCTCACCCCAGTTTAAACGTATAACTGAAAAAAATTATTTGGATCCCGTAGTCCCCCCAAAAAAAAGGTGTAACAAACCCGGGGGGGAAACCTGGAGAATTTCCAAAGTTGCCTTGCAACCACTTTTTAAATTTTTTGTGCTCGGAAAACCAACCCCCCGGGCCCCTTGGGGAAAAAAGCCCCCCCCCTTAGCCAAATAAAGGGCCTGCCCGCCGCCCTTCTTTGAATCCTTGGCTGGCTCTTTTCAGGGGGGCCCCTTTGGTGCCAAGGTCCTTTAAAACCCCTAAAAAAAACCCCGGGCCGGGTTAACCTTTTGGAAAAAGAGTCTCTAAAAACCCCAAATTTGGAAAAGTGGAAACCGGGGGGAAACCCCGGGGGGCCCCAACCCCGGGTTCCTAAGGCATCCCTTCCATTATCCCAATCAGCTCGTCCCGGGCCCCCGGGTTTGGGAAAAAGAGGTTTCTTCCCTGTTTTTTGGGGGGGGGGGGGGTTGATCCGCGCATCAAGGGGATCTTTTCTTTCACCCAGGGGTTTGTCGGCTCCTACCTTCATTTGTGAAGGGACCAAAAGTTTCCCAAATACGCCCCGGGGAAGGGGGGGCCCGGGGGTTTTTAAAAACGTTCCTTTTTTTAAAACCAGGAACGCTTCCTGGGGAAAAACCCGGGGTAAGCCCTCACACGGGGGGAACCCCCTTTTTTGGTAAAAAGGGACCCCCCGGGGGCCCCAGGGAAATTGAAAACCCCAAGCCCCCAAGGGGGGGGGGGCCCCCCAATTTTTGTTGGGGAAAAAAAAATTTTTTCCCTCCCCCAATTGGTTTTTTTCTTTTTTTCCTTGGAACCCCCTCCCTTCGGGGGGCCCTTTTTGGTTCCCACCTTTTTTTGGGGTTTTCCCTGTTCCCCCCCCAAAAGATTTTTTTTGGGGGGGCCTGGGAAACCTTTTTTCCCCCCTGTGTCTTTAATATTAATCCCCCAGAAAGATATCCTTCTCGTCCTGCCCAGTTCGCTGCTCCATCCCCGCTTTTGGGCTTTTTTCCCGGGGTCCAGCTTTACAGCCCATCCTTGGATTGGAAAATGGGTGAATTTATCCAATGGGGCGAACTATGATATTCACGCCTCCTCAAACCCACTCATCTGGAGCAGTCCTACCCACCCATTTCTCTGCCCGTTTGTTCCATTTTGCTGCTGGAAGAACCTCGGGCGCAAGAAGACCTTTGGGCTTTTAAAAACTCTCTAAGCCCGCCCACCTCTCCCCCCCGCCTACTGTTTCTGCTCCCCAGGTCCAACAAGTTATCCGGGACACTTTGGACACCTCCTCTGAAGACAGATCCCGTTATACCGAAGAGGTGGTTACCCCTAGTTGCTCTTGGGTCCCCGGTTAGCCCTGAGGGTAGGACTCAAGGGGGGTTACTGTCAAGGTGCATGCCGCAGCTGCTGTCACGGACTGCGGTAGTGCCCTTGCCTCTGTTGTAGCCCCTGCACGATACTCACCTATCCCAGCTTACCTGCTGTACACCTGCAGCTGCACCAGTCTGCTTACTACTGCTGTCTACTTGTCGCTGTACCAAGCCCGTTACTGTCCTGGAAATGCGTTACCCGTCTACGGCTACACCTGCAGTGTCCTGTTGTCTGTACCAGCAGCGGCTATCCTGTCCTGCACTTCGGCTACCTCTGTGAGTTATACCACCTATGCTTGCAAGGGCCCAGACGATTCACCATATACCAACGATCGATGGTTCAGTGCCTTCTGACACTGCCGGATCGTAACATGTAGATTTATGTATTTACAGGCACACCAACACACAAGCAGATTTACTTAAACAAGTAAATGTAACAGTCCAAACATAGTCCAATAGAGAAAATATAATGGTAGTTATAGATATATGAATATATCCAGGGCTGGGACGACAGGCAGGCGAAGGTAGGCGACCGCCAAGGGCGCCACTTTATCCCAGGCTGAAAGGGGGCGCAAGGAGGCATGAAGTGGGCTGAATTTTCCATTTGGGGTTGCAGTGAAATGATGAAAATAGGGATTTCATCAAATCCCTAAGAGAGATAATTCATCTTTTCTGTAAAACAGTTCAGGGATTTGATCAAATCACTGACTTTCTGTAGGGAAATTACCCCACAGAGTTGTTATTTTAACATCTTTCGTGATTTGATCAAATCCCTATTTTCATAATTTCCCTGCGACATATATATTTATATTTACTGTAGAAGGGCCAAAGGGGTGGTCCTAGATGGGAGGTATTTATCACCAAGGTGGCTGGCCTCGGTAATATAAAAAACCCATAGGTCATGCCAGTGACAGTTGTTGCTGAACAGGTTATTTTCTGCTGTCGTCCGGTTCGGGTTTTTTATGGGGCGGCCAGAGAGCTTGGGTGGGAAAGGTCGCTCCAATACTCCAGCCTGATTTATACCAGCCAAATAAAAGGCAGCTGGTGCACGTCAGCCAGGAGGTGTGTTTCTGGACCTGAAACCAGGAGCTGTGAGACTGTGTAGGCCTGAGGATCTACTGTAGCAGTGGTTGAGCCTATTTCATTGTGTTTTGTTTGTCTGAAGAAAGGACTTCTCGTTATATGGCTATCTGTTGTGTGTTGAAGCCAAGCTGAGTTTGTGAAACTGTGGACTTTAAATGCATCTTTATTTGAACTAAATAACTGTGCATTGACCCCTCACAATACATAGATGTATACATTTGTGTGTGTGTATAGATATATATGCACACACTCAACTATATATTATATACCATATACACAGACACACCAACACACATGCAGATTTACTTGAACAAATAAATGTACACATACACATCCTGCATCCATACAGGGCCGTTCCTAGGCTAAATTGCACTCAGGGCGAAGTGAAGAAATTTTGCCTCCCCCTCCCCCCTTAAAAAAATGTGCCTCAATGCTTCACCAGATAGTTGCCCCTATAACCATGTAATACCCTCTTGTAACCAGACAGTAGCCCCATCAGCCATGATAGTTGCCCCTGTAGCCATGTAAAACTGCCCTGTAACCAGATAGTAGCCCCAGCAACCATGATAGTTGCCCCTGTAGTCAGTTGCCCCCTGTAGCTAGTTACCCCCTGTAGCCCTGCTAGTTGCCCCCTGTAGCCAATTTTGCCCCCTGTAGCCAGATTTGCCCCCTGTAGCCAGATTTGTCCCCTGTAGCCTGTTTTGCCCCCTGTAGCCTGTTTTGCCCCCTGTTTGCCCCCTGTAGCCAGTTTTGCCCCCTGTAGCCAGTTTGTCCCCTGTAGCCAGTTTGTCCCCTGTAGCCAGTTGTCCCCTGTAGCCTGTTGCCCCCTGTAGCTTGTTTTGTCCCCTGTAGCCTGTTTGGCCCTCTGTAGCCTGTTTGGCCCCCTCTAAAACATACAAAACTCACTTACCTTTCCAGGATCCCGCAGCGGCCAGGTCCCGGGATCCGGCGTTCAGTGTAAGCGGTGTGACATCATCTCAGCTCCCGGGGCCTCCTGGGACGGATGGGAGCCAAGACTCAGCGTCGCAGAGGGCGTGGTGAAAGCCGTGCGCCCCCTGACATGCTGCTGTGTATGTATCGGGGCTCTGACTGAGCGCTGATACATACAGGGGAGGAGGCAGGAGGGGAGTGATTCGTCCTGCCTCCTCCCTGTGCCGGCAGCTGCACTAAGTGTGTGCAGCTGCCGGCAGAGTCAGAGGCTAACCGTGGGGCAGGCGAGGCGAGCGGCGCCCCCCTCGGGTGAGCGGAGAACCGGTGCCCCGGGTGATCGCCCGCCTCGCCCGCCACTAGGAACGGCCTTGCATCCATACAATCATATCCTGGACACAGAAGTTACACATAATTACATTTCCAGATCCTGAAGCTCTGTCTTTTTCATTAAGCCACTTGTTGGAGGTGGGAGCTGTTTTTCACTGCTGCAGAGTTGGATCTCTGTAGTGCAGCAGTATCGAAGTTATCAGCCCTGTGCTGATATGTTACATGCCATCCGAGCTTCTTTACAGCGGGACCCACAAGGTGCTAGAAGTTAGAAGCTCCTAGCTGGAGCTACTGACATACAATTGAAACCAGAAGTTTACATACACTATATAAAAAGACATATATGCATGTTTTTCTCACTATCTGACATGAAATAAGAATAAACCTTACCCATTTTAGGTTGATTAGAATTTCCAATATTATTTATATTTGCCAAATGCCTGAATAATAAGAGAGAGAATTTTTAAGGCATTTTATTACTTTCTGCAAAGTCAAAAGTTTACATACACTAGGATTACTATTCCTTTAACAATTTTGCATAGTTAATTAGAGACACACCTGTGGATTTATTTTTTTTAGCATACAAGAAACACACTGCTTCTGTAAAACATGGAAAAGTCTAAAGAAATCAGCCAAGATATCAGGAAGAGAATTGTGGATTTGCACAAGTCTAGGTCATCACTGGGTACAATTTCAAGATACCTAAAGGTGCCTTGTTCACCTGCACAAACAATTATACACAAGTACAAATAAGGTGGAAATGCCATCATACCGCTCAGGAAGGAGATGGGTTCTGTGTCTCAGAGATGAATGTGCTTTGGTCTGACATGTGCATATCAACCCATGAACAAAAGCAAAAGACCTGGCAGAAGCTGGAAAGATTCTAGCATTATCCACAGTGAACTGTATCAACATGGGCTGAAAGGTCACTCTGCCAGGAAGAAACCATTACTCCAAAAGAAACATATGAAAGCCAGATTAATGTTTGCAATTGCATACACGAACAAAGACTTACATTTTTGGAGACATGTCCTGTGGTCTGACGAAACTAAAATTGAACTGTTTGGCCATAATAACCATCGTTACATCTGGAGGAAAAAGGGAGAAGTTTGGGGGTGGCAGCATCATGTTGTGGGGGGCGGGGAGTTTGCTGCAGGAAGAACTGGTGCACTTCACAAAATAAATGGCATCATAAAGAAAGAAGATTATGTGGCAATACTGAAGCAACATCTTAAGATATCAGCCGGGAACATAAAGCTTGGGCAGAAATGGGTCTTCCAAGTGGACAATGACCCGAAGCATACTGCCAAACTGGTTACAAAGTGGCTGAAGGATTTGGAGTAACCATCACAAATCTCTGCTCTCAATCCTACTGAAAATGTATGGGCAAAGCTGAGCAAGGCAACCGACAAACATGGCTCAGTTACACCAGTTCTGTCAGGAAAAATGGGCCAAAATTCCTCTCAACTATTGTGAGAAGCCTGTGGAAGGATATCCAAAAGGTTTGACCAAAGTCATACAGTTTAAAGCCAATGCTACCAAATACTAATGAAATGTAAAGAAACTAATAAAAATGCCTTAAAAAATCTCTTTCTCTCATTATTCTGGCACTTGGCAAATATAAATCATTTTGTTAATCCTAATTGACCTAAAATGAGAGGTTTATTCCTATTTCATGTCAGACAGTGAGAAAAACATGCATATGTGTCTTTTTATATAGTGTATGTAAACTTCTGGTTTCAACTGTAACTCTGCAGCAGGCCATTACAACATCCTCCCCGTGAGTGCTACCTCAAGTGGTCATCCCGCAACCCTTCCTGCTGCTGAGCAGTGGAACAGTTAGGGCGCGTCCCCACGGCACAGGACAAATACCGGTCAGTTTATCCGACCGGTATTTGTCCGGTTTTTGTGCCATGCACATGGCCACATGGGGATGGCTTTTCTCTGCGATTAGCGGAGAAAAGCCATCCCCCCTCACATTCACTTGTTCATATTACGTCTGAAAACCGGACGGAAGAATGAACAAGCACAATGTTTTTCGGGCCACCGGCCGCCTGCTGCACGGGTTTTCCATAGCGGCCTATGTAAAACTGTCTTAAAACTGTCCGCAAACTGGTGCCGTGGAGACATGGCGTTATGTTTGAAGACTAAATAAGCTATTTTATTTCCCTTTTAAGTGTCACCCCCTTCCTTTTGCCACCATGGATATTACCTGTAAAGGCTTCCATAGGATTACAATAGTTTGGAATTTTTGTCATTTATAGTGTTAAAAACATAAACATGTGAATATGAAATATCTATTTATCTACCGTATCTATATTGCAAGGAAAAAATGTAAATCTTTTTATCTGTTCTAGGATGTTCAGGAGGTCTTGCAAAGCAATTTGTATCTGCATATAATAAGTCAACAGTTACCATTATGGACTTACCAAGAGTTGTAGAAACTGCTAAGAAATATTTTGTATCAGAAAAGGAGCAACAGATATTCCTTGAAGGTACAGTACATAAAATGTTAGTGGTTAGACAAAGAATGAAATTACAGCAAAGAACACATTTTTATATTTGTGTATTGTTTTTATAATATACATTAAAAGGGTATTGCTATATAAATTAACCCATCAATGCTGAGGCCTATTTTTTCTTTTTCACGTTCGGTTTTTCCTTTCTCGCCTTCCCAGAGTCATAACTTTTTTATTTTTTCATCTACATAGACATATGAGGGCTTTTATTTTGCGGGACAAGGTGTAATTTTTAATGTTATCATTCATCATACCATAGAATATACTAGAAAACCACAAAAAAAGTGGGGGAAAATGTGTAAAAAACTTACTTTCACCATGTTTGCGGGTGTTTTGCTTTTAAGTTGTTAAGAATGAAAGTAAAAATGATGTGTTATCCATATTCTACAGGTTGATATGAATCCAGCAATACCTAAGCATGTACAGTTTTCATTATTATTAATTTGTGTCTAATTTGTCAGAATTTGTAAATTGACAGTGTGTTTGTTTCTTTATCAAAGGAGACTTTTTTAATGATCCTATTCCTGAGGCAGACCTATTTATTTTGGCCAGAATTATTCATGACTGGACCGAAGAAAAATGACTTAAACTGCTGAGGAAAATTTACCAGTCTTGTAGAGATGGTGAGTCTACAATCTGTAGGGAAATAACATTGTATGCAGAACTGGAGAAAATTTTTTTAAATTTTAAATGATAATTAGCACTGTTTTTTCCTCTTGGTTAAGGAGGTGCAGTGCTGCTAGTTGAAGTCACTTTAAATGAAGATAGAAGTGGAACCAGTGGTTTCCCAGTTTC
>JAODAL010078416.1:0-12923 GCA_025379985.1 Phyllomedusa bahiana
TACCCCCTTTATTGGCTTCACTCTGCCATGTCTTTCAGGCTTGCCCTTTTCCTCCCAAGGTGCTTTGCCCCTGTAGCGCCATGTGCCGCAGCTTTTATCAATCAAAAGCACACTTCGTTCACCAGAAGTACCCCAAAGTTCGACTTCGGGCCGAACCGAAGTTTTCCTGAAATTCTAAAAGAATTCACCCTTTGTTAGAATCAATTCGCCCATCTCTAATCCAGGGCCCTTCTCCAGAATCCAGTCACAATT
This sequence comes from Phyllomedusa bahiana, assembly GCA_025379985.1. Taxonomy (NCBI): domain Eukaryota; kingdom Metazoa; phylum Chordata; class Amphibia; order Anura; family Hylidae; genus Phyllomedusa; species Phyllomedusa bahiana. The sequence continues at coordinate 253 of JAODAL010078416.1, forward strand.
TAATTGTTATATTATTACATCTAGAATGTATCCAGACCCTTCTCCAGAATCCGGTAATATAAATTGTTATATTATTAAATCTAGAAATGTATACAGACCATTCTACAGAATCCTGTTAAATATATCTTGTTATATTATCACATTTAGAAATGTCTCCAGACCTTCTCCAGAATCCTGGTCATATAATTGTTATTATTATTACATTTTAGAATGTATGCCCGGACCCCCCTCCCGAATCCCAGTCAAATATAACTTGTTATATTACTACATTTAGAAATGTATCCAGATCCTTCTCCATAATCCCATTCAATTTATCTTGTTATATTACTTCATCTAGAAATTTCTCCAGAATCCCGGTCACTATAACTTGTTATATTATTACATCTAGAAATGTCTCCAGACCCTTCTCCAGAATCCTGGTCACTTAACTTGTTATTTATTTTCATCTAGGAATGTATCCAGACCCTTCTCCAGGATCCTGGTCACTATAAACTGTTTATTATTTTCATCTAGAAATGTCTCCAGACCCTTCTCCAGATCCCGGTACTATAACTTGTTCTATTTTTTTACATCTAGAAATTATTTAGACCCTTCTCCAGAATCTGGTCACTATAACTTTTTTATATTATTACATCTAGAAATGTATCCAGACCCTTCTCCAGATCCCAGTCACTATATTGTTATTTTATTACATCTTAGAAATATATCCAGACCCTTCTCCAGAATCCGCTTACTATAACTTGTTATATTATAAACCTAGAAATGTATCAGACCTTCTCCAGAATCCCCGTCACAAAAAACTTGTTATATTATTAATTAGAAATGTATCCAGACCTTCTCCAGAATCCTGGTCACTTAATTGTTATATTATTAAATTAGAAATGTAAACCAGACCTTCTACAGAATCCTGGTCACTATAAAAATTTTTATATTATCACATCTAGAAATGAATCCAGATCCTTCTCCGGATTCCTGGTCACTATAATTATTGTATTATTGATTGATGGTTAAATTGCACTGAAATAAAATTGTGTCACATAACAGAAAAAATGTGCTAAGAGGAGAAAGCGGAGCCGGCAGACGCCGTACTAGTCGGGATTCTCATCAGTGTTTACAGATTCTTCACTCTGGACACCCTTAACTTCTAACTGCTTAGACCATTCTGTTTTTGTGCTATTTTCTATCTATTGCTCAGCGTTTTGGCCTTTATGTGGTAATTTGTGATTTTGCGCACAGACCCCATTTTATGATACTGGCAGGTTACATTTTATTGGTGGCTTCCATTTGTGTAGCCCACTTATTCCATACTACAATACTATGTACAACGTTACAATTATTGCAAAATACAGTAATTCATAGACATAGGTACCATACAGAAATGTAGCAAAGGACACGTACCTTAAAAGAGGCTGTTTCCACAATGCTTGACTTCAAACATGGAGGCAAAGGTAAATAAAGACTATTACCAAATACACTGTTGTTCTGATTTTGCTGCTTTTCAGAGTTAGAGCAGTTCTTATCTACTTGTGTACAGAAGGAATGCTAGGTTACATCCACCTCTCTCTGCTCTACCAGTGGCTGGGAAGGTGTTGTCACTCGCTGCTGTGTCTTATCAGCATCACAGGAGCTTGTCTATCTTTCTTACTAACAAACTTTAATCCTTTAAAGCTCTGTAGCATTCAACCCTGCTGCTAAAACCCCTCCATCCCCAATGTCCATTTAACAGGCTCACCTAGTAATACCAGAGCTGAAATGTCCGTCACTGTTGTAGAACCACCCACAGCCTGAACAGGAAGTGGAAACCTGAAACTGTAGAACCACTCACAGCCTGAACAGGAAGTGGGAGCCTGAAGCTGTAGAACCACCCACAGCCTGAACAGGAAATGGTAGCCTGAAGCTGTAGAACCACTTATAGCCTGAACAGGAAGTGAGAGCCTGAAGCTGTAGAACCATACACAGCCTGAACAGGAAGTGTGAACCTGAAGCTGTAGAACCACCCATAGCCTGACCAAGAAGTGGGAGCCTGAGGGTGTAGCACTGCCCACAGCCTGCACAGGAAGTGGGAGCCTGAAGCTGTAGAACCACTCACACCCTGAACGGGAAAGTGGGAGCCTGAAGCTGTAGAACCCCACACCCTAAAAAGGGGAAAATGGTAGCTAAAGCTGTAGAACCACTTATAGCCTGAACAGGAAGTGAGAGCCTGAAGCTGTAGAACCATACACAGCCTGAACAGGAAGTGTGAACCTGAAGCTGTAGAACCACCCATAGCCTGACCAAGAAGTGGGAGCCTGAGGGTGTAGCACTGCCCACAGCCTGAACAGGAAGTGTGAACCTGAAGAACTGCCCACAACCTGAAGAGGAAATTCGAGCCTGAAACTGTTCAACCACCCATGGCCTGAACAGAAAGCTGGAGCCTGAAGCTATTGAACCACCCACAGCCTAAACAGGAAGCTGGTGCTTGAGGCTGTTCAACCACCCAAGGCCTGAACCCGAAGTGGGAGCCTGAAGTTGTAGAACCACCCACAGCCTGAACAGGAAGTGGGAGCCTTAAGCTGTAGAACCACCCACAGCCTGAACAGGAAGTGGGAGCCTGAAGCTGCTGAACCAACCAAAACCTGAACAGGAAATGGGAGACTGAATCTGTAAAACCTGTTTAAGCTTCAGGTCAGATTTAAGGCTAGGTTTAAAGTTAGGGTAAGAGTGAAAAAATCCAGGTTTTGGATGCCGCAAACCCCAATTTTTACACAGGTTTGGTGAAACCAGAGTTGAACCAAACAGATTTGAGCAATGTTATGTACATGACTCACAATCACTGCAAAACACAGTAAGAAATTAATAGACATATGTACTATATATAGCTGTAATGAAGGACACGGGCTCTGAGACAACCAGTCTTCAGGATATTCTGGCCATAAGGAGGCGCCATTCTGCTACACGGCTGAGGACCGGGATTCTACGCCTCGAGCTTCTAATTTGGCTCCTACAATCAGGAATGTGACAGCCTTTTGTTCCCGCACATGTAGGCCCATGATGCTCTGCAGACGCCTGTGACGGCGGTGGGGGGGGGGGGAGGGGGTGCGCCGGTTTCCGTCTTCTTCACACAGTAACACATGTTCTGACTGCTCCGTCTTTGCTTTCACCGTTGTGACAGATCCTGTCACCACACAATCAGCCGCCGCCGCCGCGCAGACGGCGATGGGATATAATTATCTTTTATCATTTTAAATACTCCTCGTCTAGAAGCAAAATGCAAAGGATCTGGCAGGAGCGTCATTGTGAGGACGCCTCGTTGAAATGCAAAGTGATGAGCGCCGTTATCGGCACCGTTCATTACCGGTATCATCCTGCTGCCGAGCAGAGAGCTGCCATTGTCTGCATTGTAATAAGAGAGCGAAGGTGTCTGATCACTGCAGGGACGGCCACGTTTGTACCGCGCTACAGTATCTGTGCAATACAAACAGGCCAAGCTGCAATACCCCGAAGGAAAACCCTGGAGAGAAGCATGAAGGCTGAAAACCAGTTCCTGACCGCCCGGCTACCCCGCTTCCTGACCGGTCTGCTTACCCCGCTTCCTGACCGGTCTGCTTACCCCGCTTCCTGACCGCCCGGCTACCCCGCTTCCTGACCGGTCTGCTTACCCCGCTTCCTGACTGGTCTGCTTACCCCGCTTCCTGACCGGTCTGCTTACCCCGCTTCCCTGACCCCCCGGGCTCCCCCCTTTCCCTGACCGGTCTGCTTACCCCGCTTCTGCCGGTCTGTTCCCCCGCTTCCTGACCGCCGGGCTACCCCGCTTCGACCGGTCTGCTTACCCGCTTCTGATGGCTCCCTTCCCCGCTTCTGACGGTCTGCTTACCCCGCTTCTGACCGCCCGCTACCCCGCTTCCTGACCCGTTTACCCCGTTTCCCCTGACGGTCTGCTTACCCGCTTCCTAAACGGTCTGCTTACCCCATTCCTGACCGTTTCCCCCTTTTGGCTTACCCCCCTTCCTTAGGCCCAAAACCCCGGCTCCTGACCGGCCCTGGCATTACCCGCTTCTTGAAACTTTTACCTCCTTTACTGACTGGTTCATTTAATGATCTTCCTGACCTGACCGTTCATCGTTCTTTCTGAATGGCTCTTCCACTACTTTCATGAATCGCCCATTTATCCCTTTCCTGAGGGGGATATTTACCCCCCTTTCTGAGCCATCGGTTTACCACCATTTCTGACTGGCCTTTCCCCCCCCATTGTTGAGTGGCCCATTTACCCCCTTCCTGACTGGCCCATGTACCCCCTTCATGACCACTCATTTACCCCCCTTCCTGACCGCCCATTTACCCCCTTTGCCAATCAGTCCGTTTACCCTCTTTCCTGACCGGCCCATTTACCCCCCTTCATGATCGACCCATTTACTTCCCTCCATGCCCAGCTCTTTTATCCCCTTCCTGACCGGCCTATTTCCCCCCCTTCTTGACCAGCCCATTTACCCCCCTCCATGTCTGGCCCATTTACCCCCTTCCTGACCAAACCCACTTTTCTTAACACTCGCAGGTGTGAACACTCTCGTGCTTTCTCCTGCTCGGTTATTCTTCTAGCTTTTTTTTGCCCCTCATGAAAAGTGTATAATGTTGGCAAATAGAGCAAAGGTCTATGCGCCACAGTGAGGGAACGGCTTCTCCCGATACCTACAAGGTCCTGAAAAATAAAGTTTGACCCCAGCCTGAAGGGCTAACATCATACATGCCAACTCTCCCCGTTTTTGGCGGGGGGGTCCCCCTATTTGGGGTCCCCTCCCGCCCCCCCGGGGGGGTTGGCATTCCTCCCGCCGCCTCAGGGGGCGGGGGGGTCCTTTAAATTACCGCGGCGCAAGAGTAAGCGCTCGTGCGCTACTCTGGCGCCGCGGGACCGCTCCTACAGGCGGGTCAGCGGCCCCCAGCGGCCCCTCACCGCCCGCGGTCTCACTGTGCGGGGAGGAGGGGGGGGAGGGATCGCTCCCTCCTCTCCCTGTATGTACGGCGCCGGTGTGTGCGCCATTTCATACAGGTCAAGGCGCAGGGGGAAGTGACGCGCGGCTGCAGGGGAGTGCGCGCGGCTGCTCTCACTTCCCCCCTGCGTGCTGAAGAGATCGGTCGGGAAGCTGGCAGCGCTGCAGGAGCCTGGAAAGGTAAGTGGATTTTATTATTTAATTTTTATTAGTTTAGGGGGCTCTACCTGGCAAACAGAGGGGGGCAACACCTGGCAACAGAGGGGGCACTACCTGGCAACAGAGGGGGCACTACCTGGCAACAATGGGGGGCAAAACCTGGCAAAACAGATGGGGGCACTACCTGGCTTACGAGGGGGCATTTCCCTGGCAACAAGGGGGCACTACCTTTCAACAGAGGGGACATCTACCTGGCAACAAAGGGGGCACTACCTGGCAACAGAGGGGGCACTACCTGGCAACCGAGGGGACATCTACCTGGCAACAGAGGGGGACTACCTGGAAAACAAAGGGGGCACTACCTGGCTAACAGAGGGGGGCACTACCTGGCAACAGAGGGGACACTACCTGGCAACAGAGGGGACACTACCTGGCAACAGAGGGGGCACTACCTGGCTAACAGATGGGGGGCACCTACCTGGCTAACAGAGGGGGCACTACTGGCTAACAAAAGGGGGCAACTACCTGGCAACAGGGGGGGCCCACTACCTGGAAACAGAGGGGCATACTCTGGCTACAAGGGGGGCACTACCTGGCTAACAGATGGGGGCACTACCTGGCTAACAGAGGGGGCACTCCTGGCAAAAGAGGGGCACTACCTGGCAACGAGGGGGCATTTACCTTTCAACAGAGGGGACATCTACCTGGCAACAAAGGGGGCACTACCTGGCAACAGCGGGGCAACTCACTGGCTACAGAGGGGGCATATACCTGGCAACAGAGGGGACATCTACCTGGCAACAGAGGGGGCATCCCTGGCAAAAAAGGGGGGCACTCCCTGGCTAACAGATGGGGACCCGACCTGGCAACAGAGGGGACACTACCTGGAAACAGAGGGGACACTCCCTGGCAACAGAGGGGGCATCCACCTGGCTATCAGATGGGGGCACTACCTGGCTAACAGAGGGGGCACTACCTGGCTAACAGAGGGGGCAACTACCTGGCAAACAGAGGGGCACTCCCTGGCAACAGAGGGGGCACTACTGGCACATGGGGGCACTACCTGGCAAACAGATGGGGGCATCTACCTGGCTACAGAGGGGGCACTACCTGGCAACAGAGGGGGCACTACCTGGAAACAGAGGGGGCACTACCTTTCAACAGAGGGGACATCTACCTGGCAACAAAGGGGGCACTACCTGGCAACAGAGGGGGCATACCTGGCAACAGAGGGACATCTACCTGGCAAAAAGGAGGGGCACTACTGGCAAAAAAGGGGGCACTACTGGCTAACAGATGGGGGCACTACTGGCAACAGGGGGGCACTACCGGGCAACAGGGGGGGACCTACCTGGCAACAGAGGGGGCACTACCTGGCTAACAGATGGGGGCACTACCTGGCTAACAGATGGGGGCACTACCTGGCTTAACAGAGGGGGAAACTACCTGGCTAAAGAGGGGGCACTACCTGGCAACAGAGGGGAATTTCTCCCTGGCAAAACAATGGGGGCACTACCTGGCAAACAGATGGGGCACTACCTGGCAAACAGATGGGGCCACCTACCTGGCTAAAAATGGGGGGACCTCCTGGCTTGACAAGGGGGGCACCTACCTTCTAACAATGGGGGCACCTACCTGGCAAACAAATGGGGGCACCAACCTGGCTAACAATGGGGGGCCCCCTTTACCTGGCTAACAAAAGGGGGGCATTACCTGGTTTCAAATTTGGCTCTACCTGGCTACGAGGGGGCATCTACTTGGCTACAAAGGGGGCCCTCTACCGGCCTGTAAGGGGCACTCCCTGGTTATGGGGGGCTACTACCTGGCTATAACGGCATCTCCCTGGCTTTCTTCCAAAGCCGTTATGCAGTTAGGTGGAGGGGGTGTGGCTTTTTTGAAGGGGCGTGGCATACCAACGAGATTCTCCTGCTTTTTCAGTGGCGAAAGTTGGCAACTATGGCTAACATGGAGATGACACCAGCCCTAGGTGCACTGTATCGGCCATGAGGGCATCGTCAGTATCGAATATCATCTTATCAGATGAAACCAAGGTCCGGATGGGCCCGTTCTCCACACTTGTAGAGATCCTCACCCCAACGACTGCCATTAACCCCGGTCACAATCTGACTCAGGCACGGAGCTGCCAGGAAGTGTTTCCCTATCACAGAATGTCATGATCAGTTGATCGGAGAACCCTCAGCAGAGTCTGGGCCACGCACGGACTCCCATGCTATAAACTGGTGGCGAGTGGTGATAACGAATTACATGACCCCTCTGATGCAAAACCTAAGGCAAAAGAGACTGCACAACTGATACAAAGCAAATATATAATAGGCTGCACAACTGATACAAACCAAAGGCAAAAGAGGTGCACAACTGTACAAACCAAAGGCAAAAGAGGCTGCACAATGATACAAAGCAAACATATAATAGACTGCACAACTGATACAAACCAAGATATATTAAGAACATAGAAATCCCATAACTTTTCCCCCAGTTATAGGGTTTGCGGGGGAAAACCCCACGCTGGGCCGACCCGCTCCGGTGCACATAGTCCAGATTCAGTCCCCCCAGGTTCCCCAGAAATGTGCAGGGGGGGTCGTGTGGGGGTGCAGAAGCAAACTGGTAAAAATCACCCTCCGGTCAAAGCGAAAGCAAAGACGACATAGTTCTTGGATGTTGGGGCACCGGTAAAAAGATTTTTTAAAGGGGGGAGTCTCGCCTGCAACGAAAAGGGATGGCAAGATCAATAGCCTTTTCATTAGAGGACGGGCCGGTGACGGCAGAAGGTCAGGACAGGCAGAAAGTCAGGCGGGCGGGGGCCCAAATTGTAAAAGGGGCGGAAAAACCCAAAGGTCCCCCGGGTATATAACGGAAAAAATAACGCAACACCAAAATGGTGACGAAAATGGGGGAGAGGACATTAAGAAGATTTAAAACCCTAAGCATAGGACAGGGCCAAAGGGAAAAGCCCGAAGCAGGAACCCTGGATAGGAAGACCAGGGTTTGTAGGAAAAACAGGCGCCCAACCCGCGGCGGAGCCTGAGAGTTTTCCTATAGGTTATCCTTTGATAATGATAGACATGCCCCTGTCGGACGGAAACGGACTGGCCCCCCAACCCTGTTTTTTGGGATAGCTGCACCCTTTGGGTATTGTTGGGTGATTATTATGAAACAAAACATCCTGTAGTTAAGTTTGAATGTTGTAAAGTCTTGAAGGGACTCTCCCACCCCTGGCCCCCAAAACCTTCTAAGGCACTGTTTACTTGGGGTTGCCCCCCACTGATAGGTTTTTCCGCCCATTTGAAAAACATTGAACAGTTCTTTTCCCGAGGGGTTTTTGGACGGAATTTTAACATGTCTACCCCGAAGGGGGGGGGGCAATCGGGAAAAAAGCCGCCCCCCAGTGGCCGTGTGCCCTGAAACAGTGCAAGTAGGGCGGTATCGACGGGTTTTTGCCCTGTGCTGTGGGGAGACCCCTTGTGTGTAATTTGGTGCAGATTGGCGCTGTAACTTGCGCATGGGGTTTTTTGTGAAAAAAACCCCCGGTCAGATTTCGGTTTCCCCAGGGCCCCCATAGTTTGGGTCAAAGGAAAATCCAAGGGAAAATTAAAAAAATGTTTTTTGGCGGGCGGCGGGGGTTTAAAAATGTTGTAAAAAATGTCGTGTAACTGCAGAGGGGATTTTCCCATAAAAAACCTGTTGTTTTAGAAAAAGCTAAACAGCAGCAATAGAAATGCATTTAACAGGGAAAGATCAAAAAATTTTTAATCTTTTTGTGTTTTTTTACTTTAAAAAAATTTTTTTTCCTAATCAACCCCTTTTCTATGACCAATAATGTTGGAGTTAGGTTGGGGGGTTGGAGTAGCTGACAGTGGGTGTCAGCACCAATTAATAATATTTTAGGGGTTTTTTTTTATTTTTTTACTTTTTAAAAAAAAAATTTTTAAAAAAAATTTAGTGCGCATGAAAAGGCTGCACTTTTGGGCCCAAAAAACTGTAAAAGCCCGTCCAAAAGATATTTGAAATGGTACCACAAGATCTGCTGCAAGCTCAAAAGACCCAACAAAAATTTTTATATGGGAATTCTACAGGGTGTGTGTGCCAGTTCGTACAAACGTGTTCCAATTTAAAGCGGGGGAGGCGAGAAAATTTTGTCCATTACACTCCAGCGGACTTTTTGGTGCAAAATTGTTTCAAGGGGTACATTTAAAGCTTTCTGGAGACATCTCATCCCACTGGAAGGGGTGAAATATTTGGGGATACGAAAAAAACGAGGGGACCCCCCATTCTCATACAGTCCCCCTTTTTTTTTCTCATTAGAGCTATGTCGGCATCGGGGTCATTTCTGTTCCACGGGGGGGGGCGCTTTTGTTAAAGTAATAAAATTTGGTCGGCTGAAATTTTTTCTAAAATCTCCGCCCCTAAGGGGATATTAAACCATGTAAAGAAGCCTTTTTCCCGAGGGGGAGGACCAGACCATAGTGGTTTAAGGTGTTCTGGGTTTTTATACATGTGTATAAAATATATGTAATAGTAAAGTCATAAGCCCCCCCCATGTACAGTACAATGTTTATCATGTATCATTCCTAACTACTATGTGTCGACTATAAGAAACACTTTATATCGTTCACGCACTTCCACGCACATTACTATTAAAGGGTTGTTTCACTACAAAAAATAGCTTTCAAAATGTAGGGAACCAGTAAATGAGACTTTTCCAAATATATTGCTTTGTTCATCTTTTTTTGTTGAGAGCTACAAGTGATATTATCACCTTCAGAGGGCTCTCAGTTCCCAAGTGACCGCCCTGTGTAATCCTCCCCCCCTGCTGTTTGTTCTATCTGATAGCCGGGAGTAACTAATATCCACAGGGCACTTGCACGGCAGTGAGAGCTTGTGACTCCAGACCCTCATAGAAGGTAAATTTCTATTTCATCTAGGACTAATAAACGGAGAAGTCTGAAATACACGGATCTCATATGCTAATTACCCGACAGCTTGACCAAGGAAGTGACAGACAAAGCCGCATTAATTTCATTCATGCATCCTATGAAACTTTGAGATGAGATAACCCCTTTAATGGAGCCAGAACATAGGAGAACATCATGGGGGGGTTAAGATGTTATAACATTATTTTCTGAACTATTGGAATTCCTTGATCGTTGCACAACAGAAAAACAAATCTCTTTGGTCTCGTCGCTGCCAATCATGGAAATCTCTTTGCAGGGAGGATCGTCCACCTCAGACATCGCCCCGCCTCAGACATCGCCCCGCTCCGGCCCCGCCTCAGACATCTCCCCGCACCGCCCCCGCCACAGACATACCCCCACTCCCGCCCCGCCTCAGCCATCGCCCCGCTCCGGCCCCGCCTCAAACATCGCCATGCTCCGGCCCCGCCTCACCCATCGCCCCGCTCGGGCCACGCCTCAGCCATCGCCCCGCTCCGGCCCCGCCTCACACATCGCCAACGCGCCGCCCCGCCTCAAACATCGCCACGCTCCGGCCCCGCCTCAGACATCGCCCGCTCCGGCCCCACCTCAAACATCGCCCCGCTCCGGCCCCGCCTCAGACATCGCCCCACTCCGGCCCCGCCTCAGCCATCGCCACGCTCCTGCCCCTCCTCAACATCGCCCCGCTCCGGCCCCGCCTCAGACATCGCCCCGCTCCGGCCCCGCCTCAGCCATCGCCCCGCTCCGGCCCCGCCTCAGCCATGCCCCGCCCCGGGCCCCGCCTCCCCATCGCCCCGCTCCGCCCCGCCTACCCATCGCCACCCCCGGGCCCCCCGGCAGACATCCCCCCACTCCGGCCCCCCCTCAACATGCCCCATCCGGCCCCGCCTCAGCATCGCCACGCTCGCCCCGCCCAGCATCGCAACGCCCCGGCCCCGCGCAGACACGCCCCCCCGGCCCCCCGCCTCAGCCATCCCCACCCCCGGGCCCCCCTCACCCCTTGCCCCGCCCCCCCCCCCCCCGCCGCAACATCGCCCTGCTCCGGCCCCGCCTCAGCCACGCCACGTCCGGCCCCCGCTCAAAATCGCAAGCCCCGGGGCCCCGCCTCAACATGCCCCCTCCGGCCCCCCCTCAACATGCCCCGCCCCCCGGCCCCGCCTCACCACCCCCCGCCCCGGCCCGCCTCAGCCATCGCCACGCCCCGGCCCCGCCGCAGACATCCCCCCACTTGGCCCCGCCTAGAATCCCCCCACTGGCCCCGCCTCAGACATCCCCACGCCCCGGCCCCCCCTCACCATCGCCACGCTCCGCCCCGCCGCAGACATCCCCCCCCCGGCCCGCCTCAGCCATCCCCACGCCCGGCCCCCCACCATTGCCCCCCCGCCCGCCCGAGACACCCCCCTGCCCCCGGCCCGCCCAGCCATCGCACGCCCCCGGCCCCCCTCAAATCGCCACGCCCGGGCCCCCCGCCCAAGCATCGCCCCGCTCCGGCCCCGCCCAGACATCGCCCCGCTCCCCCCGCCTAGACATCCCAGCCCCGGCCCCCCTCAACATCGCCCCCCCCGGCCCCCGCCTCAGACATCCCCCCGCTGGCCCCCCGCCTCAAACTCCCCCCGCCCCGGCCCATCGGCTTTCCTTTCTTTTTGATCAACTTTAGTAGCTTTTTGGGCCGTGGAGCGTTTCTATTTTTCACCTCGGGACTTCATCTTCCTTTTTTTTACCTTCGGCAGAAGTTAAACATCTCTTTTTACCCATATGTCAAAAGCTCCACCCCCTCTGGTAAAAATTGTGCGAGCGGGCCCCCGCCATCGGCTGAAATATCTGTCATCGTACTTTGACTCGCAGCATGTTCTGCTCCTGAAGTCTAGCCCGCTCTCCCCCCACGAGAAGAAATTGTTATAAGAAGAAAACTTGGACTCTCAGAGGAGGAAAAAAAAAGGGGTGGGGCTGGAGCTGAAGCGGAGGGGGCCCCTGTATCAAATCTTTGCAGGTCGGGGGCTATTGAAACAGCGTTTCATATTAAACTGGATCCTAGGGGGCCACCCCTTAAAGGTGATTTGGGCCACTAGTGGAATGGGCCAAAAAACCCTCAGTGGTGGGTAATGAGAATTTTTAAGCACTTCAAAATGGCTTTATCATTGACTGTCCCTCACCGTAAAAGGGGTTACTAATTCTGTTTCTTCAATTGATTTCACAGACCATCTTTTTGGGGACCTACTGACAAGGTCCTGGTGGGTGAATGATGTGTGGGGTCACATGCCTGGGGGCGGTCACTGACCTGTGTGGTGGTCACATGACCTGTTGGGGGTACAGATAAAAACCTGCTGGAGGTAGTAATACGGAGAAAATTCTGCCCTTTCCTTATATACTGGTTTCCGGTACCCCGCAATGACCGTGTGGTGGTCACAGATAAGACACTGATGGAGGAGGTAATACTGGAGAAAATGCTCCTCCATAACCCCTGTTACTGGATACCAGGGTCACATGCCCGTGTATGGCCTGATAAAATGCTGCTGGAGGTGGGAATTATGGGAATTTGTCCTCCCTACATACTGTTTTCTGGTACCAAGGGGGGACATGATTTTTTTTGGGGAAA
>JAODAL010078417.1:0-12922 GCA_025379985.1 Phyllomedusa bahiana
GGTTATTTAAAAGGGCCGTAGCCCATTATGGTAGCTTGGCAGGTGACCCTATTTAAACCCCTTCCTTCCGGGTCACCTTTGCCGGATCTTTAGTGCCTTTACAGCCTTTTAGAGAAGCTTCTTTCCCTTTCGTTGTCTGTTACCGTGTACCGAACCTTTTCGCTCCTGTTCCTGACACGAACCATTGCCGCCTGTCCTGACCTCCTCCTGCCCGACTCGCCTACCTCACGATTCTGAAACCACGCACTGCCTTGGCTGCCACCGCAAGCAAGTCACCCCACTGGGACGACCTGGTAGTTTTTTCCGCCCAGCTAGTCCATCCCGCTTTGCGGCGGGCTCTGGTGAAAACCGGGTTCTACTTAGATTCCGCCCCCTGGTACGGTTTAAACCCCATCGCTTGCGGTGGTCCGCGGATCCACTACCTGCATTCGTTACAGTAAGATCCGGCCATGGAATCCCGCCAAGGTACCTTTTGGGCCCGTGAACCGGATCTCACGGCGAAAGTGGCTCAGCAGTCTAATCAACTAGCGCAACAAGCCCAGCAGCTAACCAGTTGTCCGCCATGATGCAGAAATCTGGCTAACCAACAGCCGCCGACCCTCCTCCTGTGGCGACACCTCCGCCAGCACCCGGGACTTCTCGGTCGCTTACCACTACCTGACAAGTTTGACGGGGACTCCAAACTGTGCAGGGGATTTATTACCCAGTGCTCGATGCACGTTGAGTTGATGGCCGGTCAATTTCCCCTTGAACGTTCCAAGGTGGCCTTCGTGGTCAGTCTGCTGTCCGGGGAAAGGGTTAGCTTGGGCACCCCCCTTGGGCCCGGGGGGATCGGTAAAGCGGACTACAGCTTTTTCCCCTGGTCCCCCGTTTTTAAGAGCCCGGGAGGGCTTCCTCCAGAGACGCTCTACTGAACCCTTTGCCGGGTGCTCTTGTCGGCCGGGCTTTGCAGTTGTTTCGGCCCTGGCGGGAGTGACTGGAAGCGCCGCCTATGTGCCACTTTTAAAAGGGCCGCCGGCAGAGTTAAGGAGCCCTAGGGCTAGAGAGATCCCGTCCTCTCTAAGCGGGAAATGGTCACCTAGCACTCGGATCGGATGTTCGCTTCGCCGAGCGCAGAGGAAAAAAGCCAGGAACGTGATTTTCGCCCCGACCAGCCGTTTGCTCTCCTGGCCCGGTCTTCCAAAGACCCCAGCTGCCGCTTTCACTTCCTACCGTGAAGAACCCCATGGCCCCCGGTCCCAAACCCCGGGACATCTGTTTCCCAACAGGAGCTGTCCCCGCCTCGGGCAGAGAAAATTTTGCCTTTTTACTGTGCCAGCCCGGATTCACTTCCCCAATGGTTGCCCGCTTGCCCACAGCGGCAGGAAACGCCCGCACCTAGGCTATTGTCGGGAGGGCAATCCCTGGGTGTGAACACTCCTCTCCAGCTTCTTACTTTGGAGGTTGAGGTTTTCTTCGGGTTCCGGACTCGCTTTTTGGTGCCATCCCCCTTCTGGTGGGGGCCGGAGCTGTCTTTACTCAAAGGGTTTTCCGGGGGGGAAAAACCGTCACCTGCGGCTTCTTCTCCAAGACCTTCTCGACGGCAGGAAAGGAATATGCTATTGGGGACCGAGAATTGCTCGCTTTCAAGATGGCCCGGAAGAGTGGCGGCATCTTCTGGGAGGGAGCTCGTCATCCTTTCGAGGTGTACACTGATCACTAAAATTTTCTGTACCTCCAGTCGGCCTGCGCCTCATCTCGGCCAAGCACGGTGGTCTCTTTTTTTTCCAGATTGATTCCGGATCCATTTTCGCCCAGCGAGAAGAACATCTGGGCTGATGCTCTCTCTCGGGCATCCGACGTTCCGGGAGAGAGCCGCAGCTTCAAACATCATACCCCGAACACCTGATCCCAGCAAGCACCTGTCCTCCTCCGACAGTATACCATATACCTGGCCAAGACCTACGTACGGCCATCGCTGCGCAAAGAAAATACTTGAATGGGGACACTGCCTTCCTTGTTGGCAGGGGACATCCGGGGCCCGTAGATCGGTTCCAGTTGATTCTTCTCGGTTCTACTGTGTGGACCAGGACTGGCTAAGATATTAAGGACTTCGTGGATGCCTGTGATACTTGTGCCGGAATAAGGTTACCCCGCCACAGTCCTACCGGCTGTGCGACCCCTGCCTACGCCCAAGTACTCCATGGTCCCATGTGGCGATGGATTTCATCACCTCGACCTTCCTTCCTCTTCGGGCAAACACCGTGATCTGGGTCGTTACCACTAGATAGGTTCTCGAAGTGTCGGCAATTTTGGTCCACTGCCCGGGTTACCTTCCGCACCAACGTCTTGCCTCCCTGTTTCATTTAAACTCACATCTTCCGATGCATGGCCTGCCCCAGCAACATCGTTTCTGATCGTGGGGTGCTCAGTTCGTGTCCAAGTTCTGTGAGCGCACTCTGCTCCCGATTGCGGGTGAGTTAGACTTCTCATGTTCTTACCATCCGCATCTAACGGCCAGGTAGAGAGAGTCAACAGATTCTGGGCAGTCTACTTACGTCACTTTGTTTTGCTGCTCGCCAGGATTGATTGGGCTGCCTCCTACCCTGGGCCGGAATTTTACATATAATTCACTGGATTCAGGGCGTCCTCAGGCGCAATCTCCCTTTTTTATTGTATATGGTCGGAATCCCCGCCCTCCTCTCCCCTCTTCCTCCTCCTCCGAGGTTTCCCTCTGTAGATGCCTTGGTCCACGAACCTATCTGGCATCTGGGAGCAGACTAGTCAGTCCCTGCAGCGTGGCTGCGGCCGCGTATGTAGTCCAGGCGGACAGGAAGTGGAGAACCAGCTCCAACTTTACCCCTGTGGAGACAAAGTATGGTGTTCCGCAAATATGTCAGGTAAAAAATCCCCAGTTTACAAGCTTGGCCGCGCTTCCTAGGTCCCTTTGAAATTCCTGAGCGTATTAATCCTGTGGCATATAAGCTCAAACTCCCTCCCACCATGCGGATCCCTAATTCTTTCCATGTATCCCTCCTAAAGCCTATCGATGTTGAACCGCTTCTCCAGAAAAGTTGTCCCTCCCTCTCTCCTGAGGGTCCGTAGCCTCCAACATATTTGCGGTTAAGAGATCTTGGTATGAGGATTTGTTAGGGGTAAACGGCAATTCTTGGTTGATTGGAGGATTCGGTCCGGACAGAGAGATCTTGGAGCCTGAGGAGAACATTCTGGACCGCGGGTCTCGTGTTTGATCCTTCCTCCGGACCAGAAGAAGGAGGGGGCCTAGGGGGGGGGGGACCGTCAGGGTGTCCGCAGCCCCTCGCCCGGGCTGCGGGCGCACTCGTGTTGTCACCCGCCGGGTCCCGCTGCCCTGCCTGGGCCCGCGGGTCGGTCCCGGCTGCCCCCTTACTTCGGCGTCCTGACGTCCGTCTCGTCCTCTCTCGGCCGGGGCCGGCGTGCGCGCGCCCGCCCCTTGGCGAGCGCGCAGCACGACGGCTCTCTGAGCATTTAAAGCGGCAAGTACGTCCCGTTTATTGGTCTATGGGGATGGCAGGTGACCCGTATTTAACCCTCTTCCTTACGGGTCACGCTTTTGCCGGATTCTTAGTGGTCCGTACAGCCTATAGAGAAAGCTTCTAGGTTGCCACTGTTGTATGTCTAACGTGTACCGACTCCTCTACGTCCTGTTGCTGACACGAAACCATTGCCGCGCGTTGTCCTGACTCATTGCCTGGTCCCCGACTCGCTACGCCTCACGATTCTGTACCACGCACTAGCCTGCTGCCACCGGCAAGCAAGGTCACGCCAGTGGGACGCCTGGTAGTTCTCCGCGCCGCAGCATAGTCCCATCAGCCGCTCTTGCGGCAAGGGCTCTGGTGAAAACCGGGCTCTACTTAGTATTTCCGTCCCCTGGACCATCGCTTGCGGTGGTCCAGCGGATCCACTACCTGCATTCGTTACAATAGCTTTTGTCTAATCTGCAGAACAACTGCACACTTCCAATAAATTCTTTCATGTGGGTGCCAGTCTCCAAATCTTTGCTGACCACTAGTTTAAAAGCTTAAAGGGGTTGTCTCACTACATCGATTCATCCCACCTCAGTTCTGTTTTCTTGGTTTCATTTTTTAATGTACTGGCTACAACTGGCCTGCAGTGAGTAGCTGCTGAGGACACCAGGTCTGTAGTTATAGTGACAAGTGCAGGTGCGCCGTATCAGGACTGAGATCTCAAAAATTGATGGTTGTAGCTGTATAGCGACCTGAGGGCTGATGCAGCCCATACAATGAGGGGAGATATCTAGGAATAGATAGGAGTCACTGGTAATGGACACCATATTGCAAAGTGACTTGTTTTTGCAAGATCTTTAACATAAAAAGCAATCCTTGTAGTGAGACAACCCCTTTAAATGTAGACAATTCTAAGACAGATAGCCCTCCAGAGCAAATTCATGCATATTTAGTTTATTTTGCTGAATTTTAACTCTGTAATGTATGTTTCATCTTTGCAAATAGTTTAAAAAAAACATTTTGCACATAATAAATTAGGATATAACAACAAAGTTTCAGACTAATAAAATGTTGAAGTCCTTTACCAAACAAAGATCATGAAAACAATATAGGTAAGAGTGGTAGGTGCTAAGTTTGTATGGAGGGTGCCCAAGGGCTACTGGAATGGCCAGGTGATTTATCACAGCTTTTCCACACACCTTGCCATTCCATTGCCACCTTGGGCACCTTCTACACAAACTTAGCACCTACTGCTCTTACCTTTATTGTGTTCATGACCTTTGCTTGATAAGGGACTTCAGCACTGTGTAGTCCAAAATGTTATAGTTATATCCTAATATATAATGCGCAAAGGTAGCTTTATGTCAGCTAACTATACTCAAGAGTAATACATACATCAGGTGGACTTTGAATTCATCACAATAAGCTAAACACACAATTTCCTCTGGACTGCTGTCTCCCATCAAATTTAAGCATTTAATATATGGCATACTATAAAACAACTTTCTACACACATTTCCACTAATTCTGAAATGGTATTAATATATGTTGGATTTTGGGTTTATGATTATTGAAAAATGGATCAACTTGTGTAGGTTTATACAGTTAACAATTTCTGAGTGTATTAAAGGGATTGTCTTCAAAAGATACGTTTTTGTTCTTTGAATTAGATAAATATAGTATTAGATTCACATAAAGATAGAACTATGTCTGCTCTCAATAAAGTAGGAGCCACCATTAGAGGCAGATCCCACACTACTAACTATGGCATGGCTATGGACAGGGTTTTCCTTTAAACTCAGTAAATTGTACCAACAATGCAGATGATAAATGTGCCATTTATGTGAAATATGGACATCATGATTATACTGAACAAGGTATATTAAACAGGAAATCTTAGTTACCAACCAGAAACTATCTGCCATAGGTTAACATGCTTCACATAATTAAAAGCTATAAGCTCACTGGTGACTGGAAGCATCATTTGGGTGAATTTGTCTCACTGCTACTTGATACACTTACGTAGGGAGTCAATGTTAACTTAGAACAGGTCTAAAATGAAGGTTTGAATGATACAAAGATTTTAAGAACACCAAAAAGCGACTGCCTGTGTCATGCAGCTCACTGGTGACTGGTAGCATCATATGTGTGGAGGTTTACATTTGAAAGTAGCAATTTTACATTTAATTTTCATAAATCACAGGTTTATAAAATGATAAATAGTTCAAATTTAAAAGTAGCTTTACCATGTAGTGAAAATGAGAATTTACAAACCTGATGTTGATAAGTCAGATTTAAGAAACTTATTTTTCCTCTGAGTACAATGCATGCTATATATTCCTGTACTAGCAGGGTATATGGAGAGTTATGGCTTCTGTATGCTATATGTCCTAAAAACACTAAAAGCAACAGCACCACCTGTCAGAAATAATAGAGTACTGCAAACTTACAAAAATACTCATTGCTACATCAAATATTTTTGTACTATTACCCACAAAAATTAGAGCAATTCTTACGTTAGGTTTCATTGGGCAATCTTCTTGATGTGAAATACAATTGTTTTATTTCCCTTATTTCAAATTGTAGTGCCTTCCAGCACAGGTTCTTGGAAACAGGTGGAGGACAGGCAACATGTTCACTAGTTGTAATGGTCTGAAGAAGGCAAATGTTTGTTGGGCACAACAAACTATACAAAATAAAAAAATTCATCAAGCACAACTACACATTACTAATAAACACAATAGAGCTTTCAAATCAAATCCCAAGGGAAAATTTTACTGATGTGCAAACGTTGACTTTCATTCCTAACGCTCAATTTGCCATAGAGAAACAAAAACTACTACAATCTTTTTTTATTGAACAGAAGGGATCTTTCTGTAAGAGCGAACTATGGAATTCTCTGCAGAGGACGGTATGGTGAATTCAATAACCAGTTCAAAAGGGTTTGGATGATTTCTGGAGCGTAATATAAACAGTTATAGTGACAGATTCAGGAGAGGGTCATGATCCAGGATTTTCTGATTGCCAGATGAGTCAGGAAGGAATTTTTCCCCAAATGGACAATAGTCTACCTTGGGGTTTTGCTTCACAAATAAATCATTAGCACACACATTCTAGTAACCACATGGAGACTATGCTTATTTTCTACTTAGCAAACTATGAAACCTATGAAAACATAAAACTACTACAATCTTTTTTTATTGAACAAAGTCCTACAGAAGAGGTGTTTAACTATATCACCTCCCTAATTTTTAGCACTAAGTCCAATACAAAGGTTATAGCGTACGGGAATACTAATGAGATATTTAGACTCATAGATGTTCAGATGCCCTTTGTACAGTTTATTGTCCAGAAGTCAGAACTATCAGGATAATTTCTTTTCTTTGTACCAGCAATAATAGCCAGACAATTTGCATCGTAACCCATTGCCTTCTGTTACAAACTTTGAGATACCATTGCTGAGTTTCCAATGCAACAATAATGGCAAAGCTGTACCACTGCTCCTAAAATACATTTCATAAACTACTACTGGAAAATCACAAGGCTGTTGTAAGGTTTATTATCGTGCAGAGCTCTGAATAGGAGCAGGAATAGTCCCATTAAATGAAGACTAAAGGGACATTTCCCTACAGTACAAATGCCATTATGGACTATTAATGGCCTTTCAGTTCAATGGCTGTTAACCATTGATAATACACATTACGCTGCTGTTAAATAAGCACATTGTTGCTCACTATATCTTGAGATTGTAACACATTGCATCCTTTTAGATAAATATCGCATAGGCTCACAGTGTTCCCGCTCTATCCTGAGAAAACCAATATGTGAGGAGAGATAAGTGCATTGGCTTTTACAATGCACAACTAATAAGATTCACATGTGCACCTCAAATGCCAGTGTTAGGAGAAAGATTTGGTTTGTGTGAAGACACACATGCGCATGTACATATATAGTTGGCACTCTATGGGGTTTAACAGTTAAAAATGAAGGTCCACAATGTTTCCCAAGTTTTCTATGAATACTGATCCAGCAAAGCCATATTCATATTGGGCATTCCAGACATGAATATTTACACAGCGCTGTCAAATGAACACAGAGCCAATAAAGACCCCGATGCTTTGTTGTCGCTTATTAGTTGGAGAGAATCTTAAAAGTAAACAGGACACGGAACTGCATTCACATTCACTCTCCCGCCTGCTCATGGCAATGCAGATATACATGGCTCATTTTCATTTATGCAAAGACTTTGCTGAGCTGCTTTGTGGGAAGGAGTGATAAGATTCAAGCATCACCTTGAGATGTGCAGTGTGTAGCCAGATTTCTTTGCCTCTGAACTGTTATAAGCAGACATGAGTAGACTCAGTCTACACTGCTCAATCTTCACACCATCATTTCTCACTTTATTCTGCTGTGATCTCAATTAATATAGGATCTGCATGAAACATTAACTAAAAACTCTAATTAAGCCTTTGGCCCATTGTACATGCACCTTTTACATTTATGTTACCCTTATTCCATTATAGATTGTAAGCTCTTGCTAGCAGGGCCTTCAAACCTCTTGTTTTCAATGTTTGTTACCATGTAATGTGAAATCTGTACATGTATGTTCTAAATTGCAGAATATATTAGGGCCATATGATTATTGAAAAAACTATACTAAGGGAAAAACAATCTGAAACTTTAAACAGAAGAACACACTTGGGTATATTAACACAATGGGTTTATAATCCTTCAGTACTTAAAGGTCACATTTAAATTAACAAGTGGCTAAAAATGTATACTTAGGTCAAATATAATACACTGTAGCATTGTTGCTGTTCTAGTATGTAATATGGTACATAACATATGTGTGTGTGTATGTGCATGTTTGTGTGTATATATTACTGTGTATACACACATATATACATATATATACATATATATATAGAGTAAAAAATATATATATATATACACACACACACATATATATATATATATACACACATATATATACACACACACACACACACATATACATGTGTATGTATATATACACACATGTACATGTGTGTATGTGCATGTTTGTGCGTATATATTACTGTGTATACACACAATACATATATATATATATATATATATATCCATAATATCAACATAATATATACACACCCCACACTTTACATTAGATATATATATATATACACACACACATATACATGTGTGTATATATATATTTATATAAAATATAATGATGTATATTATATTTTTATAACACACACATATATGTGTGTGTGTATGTGCATGTTTGTGTGTATATATAACTGTGTATACACACACACATATATACACACAAATATATATATATTTTATATATAACTTTTTTATTTGCCTGGAATAGTTTATACAGTGGTCTTATTCTTCACAACATATATTATATTATACATTTCATTTTGTGAAGAATTAGATCCCTGTATAAACTGCTGCAGATTGAAAGTAGTGCCAGCTGTTCTCCTCAGGTTTATCCTAGTAGTTAATGATTTAATAATTTTACTTTACAGAAATATGGTAGCTAAATGAATAAATATGTCATAAGTTCTACTGTTGGGTACTTTGCCTCATATATACCTATATATAAGTGGTGAAGTCTAAGTGTAGAATTGTTGATAAGCATTTTTATAGTGTGTTAATCTTCTATTAAGTTTTTATTGCTATGGGGATAACACAGGTCTGACTGCTTTGGTAGGCTTGTAAATTGTTCCAGTGCATATATAGATATATTCAATGAGCACTATTTTGGTACTTAGATAAAGCATCAGTTCCCCATCTTGTGTTTTGTCATGCCGTTAGTATATGTGTCTCCTATGGATGTGATGCTTACTTACCAGCTCTGTGTTTAGATTGACATAGAATATGCTAAGAAATGACAGGCTTTACTACATTTAGCTTGGAATAGTAATAGTTGACAGCCAATAGTCTTTCTATGCGGTATATCCCGCAGTTTGTAATATGGACTGAATGCACAATTTGCAAATTGTAAAGGGTATTATTAAGGGTGAAGTAATTATTTAACTAATGCTTTGCCAATGGCTCTGCATGGCTTTATCTCAAATGTATGCACACCTGGAAATCTCACTGGGAATAGTCTTTCCTGGTCGTAAACGTTAGATATAAAAAGAAGGGGAAAGACTGCTTTGCATCATCATCACCATCTACATGTGTTTTATGATGGGGTGTAAATGAATTGTACAGCAGAATACTGTTGAATATAGGACATATTGCAAGTCTTTAATTCTATCTGGTAGCACTAATTTCATTCAAACGTCCTATGATTTTATCTCGAAAATAAAGATATGCAAACCTAGTCTTCTAAAGAAATGTATTAAAAAGATGAGCACGAGTCCTTTCTGCAGTCAATTGAAAGGAGTATTTTACAACCCACATTGTCAACTAGAGGAAAAACCTAGTTCACAAAAAACCCAGATATAGAAAAAGAGATTGGATTTTTTTATTTTATATTCTGTGTGCTAGGAACGTTAATATCCATTTCCTGGAGGAGTTCCTGAACCATTGAAGTATTTTTCCCTTTGAGCCTGTATCATTTATGGAACTTTCCCTTCCCGGCATGGCACATTAATAGCGTTGGCATTAACCCTGTTGCTAGAGGGCCCTGCAACAGAGTGAAACTGTTCCACTGAACAGCCCAGGGATTTTGTGTATTGTACGTAAAAACACAACACTTGCCACAGATTGACTAATGATAATTATATGCAACTTTCTTTAAAAGAAAAGGGCAGAACAAAACTACACATAAAATAGATAGACGCTAAGGATCAGAAGGAAGGAACAATGCACATACACTGCCATTGGGCACAAAGACACAGGGGGTAAAACGAAGAGGTAATTAGAAATACAGTCCACAGACACAGACCAACCGACCTTGCCGTCTGAGCCTTCGTTTCCTGAGGCCGAAGATGCGCACTTTGGAGAAGATATCCACCAGGTTGCCATTACAAAGGCCTCGGTTTTTGCTTGGGCTACTGCGCCTCTTGCTGGCCGAAGGACGGTCCAAGTGCTGCTCCCTTGCCTGACGCTTTTGACGGATCAGTCCACTTGCAATAGCTGCTGCCATGCCACCTCCCGTGCACCCTTACCGGGCTAGGAACCACAAGGAGGGAGGGGCTAGCAGGAAGTTGTGGTGGGACACCCCACCAGGCTTGAAAGGGAGCCCAGAAAAAAACAGTCTGTGGAAGACACAGAGAAATAAGCAAAGGGGCTCAGCCCCTCTGGAGAATGTGAAACATCTCCCTTTTCCCTGTGCTGGCTCACTTTAAAGAACCAATAGTGAAGTGGGAGAAAAGAAAATGGAATATGAGAACCCACAGATGTCTCTTAACAGGAGCAGTATACATATGAAGTACACAGACAGTATATGTAGGTATAGAAATATTCATACATACATATAGGTAAAAGAAAGATACACAGCTAAAGTGTTGGTATGTTCCAAAAAGAACTTCTTTAGCAGCGTTCTCTCACCTCTTCCACTGAAGAAACTGGCATCAATGCTTGGTGGTAGGGCAAAGCTCAGTGATGGGGGCTAAGCTTGGCTCCTCGGTGCCACCCACACACCAGACAATGCCTGCTTCTCTTTAGCAAGAGAGCTGAAAAATCTGGATGAAGAAGATGGTTAAAGAGAGGAGGAAGGAGGAGGAGGAGGAATGGAATGGGGAGGCTGGCTTTTCATTGGCATTCGCATGGTATCAGGCAGCAGTTACACCAAAGCATCCAGTTCAGTAGCCTCGAACCCATGCTCTGGTGCACCTCCGAAAAGTCCATGCCTCTTGATCCTCCGCGATTTCAGGCACCAAGAAGCACTGCATGTGAAACAGCATCAGGAGGCAATCTTCTTCCTTGCACGTTCTCTAATCAAATCATCCCCCTCCTCTTCTCTCCACCCCTTTCTTAAAAAAAGCAGCACAGCTTTGTGCAATTTTCTTGAGAAATTGCTAGTTTATAACAGATCCAAGCTTCTTGCTCAGTTGGTGTCCTTGATTGTAATGCCTTTCTCACCAGAAATTAAGCACGCTTAACAGCAATCTCCGAGCTGGATTGCTTTTACTGCTCGCAGAGAGAGACTAGAGATAATTCCAGCAGAAGCCAAACAGCCTCCTCTCCTCCTCCTAGCTCTTCATTTCAAAAACTAGCGTCCAAAATAGTAAGAACCCTGTACTACGCTACTGTAAAGTTGTATACACCTCCCTACTGGTGCATGGAAATGACTGACTCTGTATAGACAGTGGAAATAGAAAATGTATGCAAAAGACAGCACCAGGAAATAAGCAGCGAGACAGCAAAGGCGTTCAGAATGCACAATGCGATAAACTAATATATAATAGGAGACAAGAGATGGCCCCTGTGAAGGGAGGATGACAAGATGTGAAGCATCTGCCAGCAGCTGGAGCAAAAGGAGCAAGTTTAGCAGATCAAATCCACAGGAGTGTCATCCCCAGACACCTTTGTCTTACACAGTCACACACAGGAGGAGAGAGGAGTTTTCATGCTGTACCATAAATGTGAAAAATTACCCACGCCACTAGTTTCAGCCTAAGAGCTTCTCATCAATCTGTGTGCAATTTCAGTTGTCTGCCTTCCCTCCCTACCTTGCCCTATTTGCATGTTCCACAGTGATAAATGTGTGAATAACGAGGAGCGGCTACAGAAAGAGAAAAGGAGAGGAGATGGCTAGAGATGAAAAGCTTCTTACTTACATGCATACAAATTAAAAACAACAGCGTGGTAAAGACATGAAGCTGAAAAGAGTAGTGCTGGGAGGGAAAAAAACACCTACAGCTTCAATGTCCTGTGGCCTCGGATCCCTCTCACGCAGTCAGACTTCCAAATCCAAACAGCTTACAACTCCAGAGATAAACACAAAGTTTTATCTATCACTTTATCCACTGTCAACAGGGAATCTCAATAACTTAAATCTGCCAATCCTCAGACCTCTAATGGGGAAGGGATTTCTAATTGCGCTGCTGTTTGTGCATGTATGTGTATACACACACACATACATATATATGAGCTGGCTCTTAAAAAGGAAAGTTTAACATTTCCAGTTCTCATCCCTTCAAGATGTTCCACCTGATGAAAATTTGTTTTTGTAAATTCTGTTTCAATTTTGGATAATATTTATGGCTCCAAAGGTCTACATTAGGGTGCCCCTTACCACAAGGTGAAAAACTGTAAGCAGTTAATTCAAATATCTCACCACTTGAAGTTGTTCTGCTTATAAAGAGAATTTTTGTGAATTGTTTTTGCAATTGGACAGCATTTATGGTTGGCCCTTGCATTTTCAAAAATTGTGAATCAGTTCCACTAATTCCAGTAAGGGCCACTGTAAGGCTGGGTTCACACGGCTTATTTGCAGGGCGTAATTACGCCATGTGGACGGGGGGGGCCCG
>JAODAL010078418.1:0-12922 GCA_025379985.1 Phyllomedusa bahiana
CACACACTAAAAACTATATAATATATATATATATTTTATAAATAGACCCTATTATAACCTTTTTGTAGACCTCTAAAACCCCCTAAATAAATTTCAGACTTTAAAATAAAAAAAAAAACAATGTTTTTGGCAGCACATCCCCTTTAAAAAATTTTTTTAAGAAAAACAAGGGTTTACGCTTTTTTGGCAAACAAAAAGCAATACAAACAAAATACAATTTTCACAACAGTCTAAAAGGGACTAAAAAAACCGTTGGGAAAGGGGAAAATAATTTTTTTTTTTTTGAAAAATATTTCTGCTACTTTTTAATACAAAGAAAATTTTTAGGCTTTTATGTACATTTTTGTTTTAAAACTGTAAAGGCCCCCTCTGCCACGCAAGAGAAACCTTAAACAAAAGGGGAACCCACTCTATAATGTTTCCTCCCTTTTTTGGGGTCTATTTTAACCCCCCACATCTCCCGGGAAAATGAATTTCCCGCTATAAACCGCTCTTTATTAAAAAAAAAGCCTATGTGGATGGGGGGAGTGCACAACCACAATGGGGGGAGCCACTGCCCCATACAACATTCCCCCAAAAAAAAAAAAAGTTTTTTTCGGCCCCATCCTATACAAATTTTTAAAAAAGTTTTTTATAGGAAAATGCTTGAAAGGCAAGCAAAAAAACAAATGCAAAAACAATACAAAAATTTTGCCCTCAAACCCAATAGCAACCAAAAAACAATTTTAAAATTAAAAACCCCCCTTTAATTAAAAACCCGCAAATTAAAATTTTAAAACCCCCAACCCCGAGTCAGAAAAAATTTTCAGATTTCCCCAAAATGGAAAACATACGTACCCTCCCCTGTCCCAGGTTTCCCCTTTACCTAGGGGGCGTTTCACATTAAAATTCCCCCTCACTACAGCATCATGTGCCTTTTTGCTAAGTCCCAAAGCAAAACAGTTTTTTTGGGCCCAGTTTTCAGGGGGGTTTCTAGGCAAAAATTTTTTCTAGGGCCCATACATTTCCCCCAAACCCTATCCAGGGGGAAAATTCAAACCTAAATTACAAACTTAGGGGGCCTAAAGACCTTCAAGCCCACTTGGGGGCCTATTTTTTCCCACCTGGATACTTGGGACCAAAATTTTCAAACAACCCTATTTTGGGGGGAACCTATAAAACTACCAACCTACTGGGGGGCCTATACATGTCCCAACCTACATGGGTCCTATACACCTATGACCCTACGGGGGTACGCTATAACACTTAACAACCTAATGGGGAACCCAATACACTTACCAAGCTACTTTGAGACCTATGTACCTACTTACCTAATGGCATGACCTATATATCTACCTACGTACTGGGGGCTGTATACTTATGTACCAATAGGGTTCCTATACGCCTACCTACCTAATGGGGTATGTCTATATACCTCCCTACCTAATGGAGGCCTATATATGAACGATGGGTATGTTGCATGGTTGTACGGTCACTCTGTATAGAAGTCTCCTGTAAAGGTATTTGTTGTATGGAGAAATTTAATGGAAGAAGGACAACAGCATAGTAATCTAACAGTCACTGTGGAGTTTTTTAGGACAACAATTCTTACGGCATATCCTCAGTAAATGGGACTGCGCAACAAAACAATAACAGCTATTAGCAGGTTTTTGCCTGAATAAAGAATAAAACAAGCATTGCAGGCTGTCAGTGAGATTTTGAAAATCCCATCTTTACTGAGTGAAGAAGTCAACATAGAAGAAAGTGAGTGAAATCTTCTGAATATGGGCAAAGAAAGCAAAACAAACTTTACAGGGGTTTTAATCCTTCCTTATACTAACAAAAGTAAAAAAAAAGAACTTATCTTGCCCGTAACCCAGGAACTGCCTGTATAAGGTAAAATCCATAGGGAGTTTGCAATACTATATATATTTGGTAACGCAGTAGACACTTTGTAAGAAGCAGATGTTTGTGTGGAAGCACCATGGATTCAACACATATTTAACAATGAAGTCTCTGGTGGAGCTTTTTTGCTGTGTGTGGTCTTAAACTGAAAGGTCTAAGTGATACAAATGCTCAAATGTTACACATCAACATCCAATCCTTTTGATCTCCATAGAGATAAGCCCCTGCCAGACATGTCTGGCAATGTCTTCCTCTCCTCTTCCAATTGACAAAACATGCATGCTTGGCTAAGCCGAGCATTAAAGGGGTTGTCTCACTGCAACGATTGCTTTTTATGTTAAAGCACATCACTATGCAATATATGTCCATTAACAGTATCCTACCTATTCTGAGATATCCCCTCTTGTATGGGCTGCATCAGCTCCTCTTGTCGCTAAGCTAAAGACCTGTTCAGTCTCTCATGATAGGCTGTCAGCACTGGATGCTATAGCTACAGACCTGGCTTCTACTGCAGCCTAGTAGAAGACAGTAAATATGCCCCTGAATTAAAAATGAAACCAAGAAAACAGTACTGAGGTAAGATGAATTAATGTAGTGAGACAACCCTTTTAAAGTATATGAAGGAATTTGGGGGGGAACAATTGCAGGTAACAGCTTTGAAGGGTATGGGCACTTTTATAGTATAGTTTCCAGGCTCAAAACTGGCCCGCCTGGGGATCGGTGGATCCCCTGGTGGGCCCCAACCCTCCTGGGGGCCACGGAGGCAGTGCCGCTGCTCCCCCGGGCCTGGCTGCCGAACCCGGGTCCCTGAACACCCGGGCCCGTGTCCTGAGCACCAGGGGACAGGGCCGGATTGGAGCCTAATGTCCCCGATTTCCCCGGGCTGCCGGTGTCAGCAGAGCGGGAGCCCCTGCTAAGCTCCAGTCCGCTAATCGCCTGGCAGGCCTAAAAGGCGTTAAGGGATTAAGCCTGGCAGGCGCCGCCTGTTTGTGGTGACGTAGGCGCGCGGTTACGTAACATCACCGGCGCCCCCTATGCAGGGGGCCCCTAAAGGCCGGCGGGGAGCGTCCGGAAAAAAGGCCAGGACGGAAGTGAGGGGAGTGGTTGTTTTTTTTAAATACTGTGCAGATGGCTATAGTAGTTGCCTGTTTCTGCACTAGTGGAGTTTGTCCTGGTATAACGTGCCACTAACATCCGGCCTTGGTGAGGGGAGAATGGTTATCTGTCAGCAGCACTAGGTATGCGACAGCTGTATGTAGCAATGGCTGAATATCCAGCCATTATAGGTTGCTTCCCCGGAACAGCTGCAGATGGTGGGTGGGCCTGTTCCCATGTTCCAGGTCTCCAGGTTTCATGTCGGGTTTTGGCCAGACAGATAGCTATAAAAAGCCTGTCTCTTCAAGTGATCGGGGGATGTGGTCTGCTACCTGCAGTTGGAGCAGCAGTGGAGCCAGCAAGGAAGGCTCTTCTTACCCCCCAGGCTGGAGGAAGCCTGAATCAGCGGCGACTGGTGGTGTAGTGATTATTTGTGGGGCTGGACGCTAGGTCCAGACCACGATAGATAGAGAAGCTATTAGTATAGCTAGTGGCCAGAGGCCTAAGGATTTCTTTTTATGTGTTTGTTTTTTTTAAACTGTTGTACACATGCCACAATTAAACTGGCTGAAGCCAGTATAAGACATTGCCCAGTCTTGGAAGATTTGTGTGCCAATATCGTCCTACCAAGGACGGCGCTCCGAAAGCCAAGTGTGGATCCCCAGGACGGGCCAAGATGGCATCCCAGAGCTAAGCGGCAGCTTACCCTACCTTAACGGGCCCTGACTGCCTAAAGGGCCCTGACTGCCTAAAACTAAAGGGGGCCCTGACTGCCTAAAGGGGGCCCTGACTCTGACTGCCTAAAGTGGGCCCTGACTGCCTAAAGGGGCCCTGACTGCCGAAAGGGGCCCTGACAACCTTATATTTAAAAGGCGCCATGACTGCCCTAATATCTAAAGGGGCCCTGACTACCTAAAAACTAAAGGGGCGCCCTGACTACCTGAAAACTAAAGGGAGCCTAACTCCTACAAACTAAAGGGACCCTAACTACCTACACACTAAAGGGGGCCCTAACTACCTGTATACTACTTCAAGGAAAGCCCTAATTGCCTGTATACTACCTAAAGGGGGTCCCTAACTACTTAAAAGCCTATATAAAGGGGGCCCTAACTACCTACACTTAACCTAACTGGGGTAACCACCTACCTACACCAAACTAACCTGGATCACCAACACCTACCTACAGCATCCCTAACTGGGGTCCCCCAAAACCTAACTGCAGCCTATCAACTTGCCTAACTGGGCCTGCCTATCTACCTGGGGGCTGCTGTTTACCTACCCACCCGTGGCTAGGTACCCACCAACCTACCTGGGGCTGGCCTACCAACATATCCAGCGGGGGTCTACCTAACCAAAATGGGGCCTAATCTAGTTACCTGGAGCCTTGCACATTTGCCTACCTACCTGGTAATATAATTGAAGGGCAGCAGCCCATAGTTTGTAGAATTACTCCAGGGGTTAGTCCTCTCCCCACCCTCCAACCCCTGGGAAATACTAGGCATCTAAGTTATAGCTTGTATCCATTCTCCCACCCCTGTGAAGTTTGTACAGAGGTGGGAATAGATAAAGATGTGCTGGAAAATTGAGGATTCTAAGATATTTGTGTGTAATTTCTGCAGGGATGAGTTGTGGCCGGGACAAGTCATCATGGCAGTGTGGAACGGATGCAGAAGAAAAGGGAATAAGAACGACTCATAAGAGAAGAGAACAACTCATCAGATATGACATCTCCAGTGAGTCCCTGATTTCAGGGGTTATTTTACTTCTATACAGGATCAGTGCTGTAATCACTTTAATGTGATGTGACCCGAGCTGGTGTCGGAGCACTATGTGGTCTCTATATGGCGGTGTTGTAGGTTATACCTGAGCTGGTGTTGGACCACTCTGTGGACTCCATATGGCAGGGGTGTAGGTTATACCTGAGCTGGTGTCGGACCTCTATGTGGTCTGACCTCTAGGTGGTGTGGTGCATGACCAAGGGAAACGTGGAGGGGGATATTGTATGTGGGTGGAGGGGGATATAGATGGAGCTACTTAGCCATGTGTCTATGATATGTTAGACTGACAGATGTGTGAGACAGACAGATATGTGAGGTAGACAGACGTGTGAGACAGACAGATATGTGAGATAGACAGACATGTGAGACAGATAGAAAGATATGTGACTCACGTGGTATTGTGTACTACACAATACAGTTCTTTTTTGCACACTCTATTATGTGATAAAATGGGCACATTTACATCCGAGAGGCCGGTAATACAGTATTTTCATGAACAGTAGCTGTAGGGTGGGCCCCCCAAGATTAACTCCCCTGTGGGCCCCAGACCCCTCAGTCCGACACTGAGTATAATATTTTAGATTTTTTATTTAGTTTCCATGAAAACACACTCATCCCTTAATTATATTGAAATGGTATGAATACTATTTCCTGCACTTTCTAGATAAGAATGAACTTCCAACCTAAATAAACAGTAGATACTTCATGGTGCACAAAATGAAAGCAGTTGAGCTGTTGAGTGAAATTTCAAGTCATCACTCTTGATTCTGTTCAACAAAAATGTGTGATTTGTCTTCATGTTTTTTGAGCAATTAAAATTCTTTTAGAGAACAGCATAAAATGCATAACTTATTATAAATGTATATAGAGAATATGCTACAATTTAGTACAAAAAGTAGAGAAACACCTACTTAGGTGGTTTCACTTCTATAACTACTGTCAGTCAGCTGCTGACTTAAAGGGGCATTTAGCTCATACGACATTAACCACCAATACCTTCAGGCAAAGATACAAAACCTAAAATATAACTTTTATTACACACCATATAAAAAGGAATGCGAAAATGGCACACCCTAAAAGTCCCTATTTACTACTCCTACTGATCCTAAGATGCAAAAAAACGGAGTGACCGCCCTGAAAAAGGGCGACCCCGTAGGCCCTATCCTATTAGAACCCTACAAATCCCTAGAAAATTGCCCTATATAAACACCTATAAACAACAAAAACACCAACAAAATATAACAGTGGATAAAAAGTGATAGACTTCCACTCCCAAACTTATAGATAATACCAACAGACACAGAATAAGAATTCCCATAAATCTTGCCGACGCGTTTCCCCCATCATTAGTGTGGGTTCATCATGGGACAGTACCACAAAATTGTCTATTGTCAAATATCTCAGATGAGCAACAAATAGGTAGCAAAGAATATATGGCAATGCTTACGTCCCTTTTGATGTAAAACGGTGAGCAGCGGGTCCGAATCACCACGATGGATCCCGCTGGGAGGCAGGATAAGCCGTCTAGGGAAGCAGATAGAGAGAACTACTTAGGTGGTCTCACTTCTATAACTACTGTCAGTCAGCTGCTGACTTAAAGGGGTATTCTCACTACATTGATTAGCTTTAAAAATGTAGGCAAAGGTAAATAAGGATTACTACCAAATATATTGCTGTTCTGCTTCTCTTCAGAGGTAGGAGCAGATCTTGTCTTTTGCAGACAATTTTGTCTAGTTATCAGCCATCTCTGCTCTTACAGGCTGAATCAGTGATCTAGGTGGTGATATCACTACCTGCTCTGTTCCTTATCTTGATATACAGGAGTTTATTAACATTACTTAGGTACAAGCTTTAATCCTTTATTTAGCCATACACCCCTTCACACACCTCCCACCCACTATAACCAACTGTGTAACTGCTCTGGAAGAAAACTAATTAAGAGATTTGGCGTCACCTGGCTTTCCTGGAGGTTGGATGGCCTATTTAGAATGCAGGAAAGCTGGGAGATACTACTAAACTGTTACTGAACCTAAACCAATACACTTCTACCACTATTCCCAACATACAGTGACCATATAGTGGTAGATAAGAGTTGTATACAGACTCTGCAGATGTATAATTGCAGTTACATCCAGGGTCTCAAGGTTGACATCTTCTTTGATGATTCGTTCTCTTTCCCTTTTCTTCTCCATGTTGTCCAGACCGCCATGAAAACTTCTCCCGGCCACGACTTGTCCCTGTAGAATTTACAACATAAACATCTGAGAATTAAAACTTTTCCAGCACCTCCCTACCTGTGCCCACCCTTGTACAAACTGCCAACGAGGTGATAGGTGGATGTGGGAGGGGGGTTATTGAGTGATAGGTGGAGCTGGTGGTGGGTTTATGAAGTGATAGGTTGGGGTTGGATTTTGTGTTGGCACTAGTACACATAACACAATGGTGGAAGAGGAGGGTACAGAGCACAGCTTACAGGC
Organism: Phyllomedusa bahiana; assembly: GCA_025379985.1. Classification (NCBI taxonomy): domain Eukaryota; kingdom Metazoa; phylum Chordata; class Amphibia; order Anura; family Hylidae; genus Phyllomedusa; species Phyllomedusa bahiana. The sequence goes on from JAODAL010078418.1 coordinate 7,235, forward strand.
ACCATCTCCTTGGGAGAGGGCAGAGGACTATCCCTCTGGGAATTGTGCCCAGAATCATAAGGTGCAGCTTAAACTCTATCCGTTGCACCCCCAGTAGATCAGCCCCAGGCATGATGTTCAATGGTTGTAGGGAATTTAATACTGTCATGTTTTTTTAGTGTTTCTATTTAATACAGATTTCACCTTTGGACTTTCTGGGATTCACTGGACTACATCGGACCAGCGATGGATCCAGGTCCTTAAATAAAATGGTCAACGAAGATTGGTGTCAGGGACTGTTTATTTAAATGAAAAAAATTTGTGTTGTCATTGTGTTTTTTACCATTTTATTCCCGTGTTAGTAATGGAGGTGACTGACAAATGCTCTCCATTACTAGTTCCCAATTGTCCCATGCAAGAGGAAAGATTCCTTTCCGACCTCAAATATGGCAATCAGAATAATTCCTTGATCAACGTCCTATCTCCAGAACCTAGTAATCATAACCTGTGATATTATATTTTTTTAAGAAAGGCATCTAAACCCTTCTTGAACTTGTCAATGATTCCACCATTACAACCTCTTATGACAAGGGTTTGTCACCCAACCTGCTCCAAAAAGCATCTTTTTGGTTTCCCGACTGCATATCAGATTACAATGCATATATTATTTAATAACTTGTTGTAATATGGGTCATAAAAATGTATATATTTGGCCATTGTACTAATTTGTAAATGAAAAATGAGTGAAGTGTACAGATAGAGACATGAAAAAAATTATAGATTTCTTTTTTTTTTTGAACCAAGAATCCCTATCTGACCAATTTAAAAAGTTGGGATTATGCATAACATGGAGGTACACTTGGCCTCCAGTCCTCGCCTTAAAATTATATTTAGTCCAAACTCTCTGAAAGGCTATTTTTCTCTGGGCCCCACTGGAGGCTTTTTTGGGATGCTCCTAAATGTGGGTGGTAAAAGCAAACTTTAAAATTTTTGCCTTGTGACTGACATCATCCAACTTTTCTGTGCATTGGATAGGCTATCCAGTATTCAGGAAAGTTGGATGACATCACCTATGGCAGGCTCCCATTCCTACCATAGAAAAGCTGGGTGTCTGCTGTATGGGATGTCAAAACAGCTTTCTGAGTCCCTGGAAGATATCTCTGTCGACCCAGGACTGCAGGACAGCAAATGGAACCTTGGACTGTCCAGTAGAATCCAGGACGGAGTTATCCTGGTATTATTTTTGTTGATTTGCTATTTTATTGTAAATTAAGAAAAAATCAGATAACAAATAAACACTAACTCTAACTATTAATTTAAAAACTTTTTACTTGCTTCTAAATTAATGCAGAAGTACATTATTACAATATTTCAGTAGATATGCAGGCCTCCTCCTTTTATTAAGATTTTCTCAATACTAACATCTTTCCTGATTATCAGATGACATATAGGATTAGTTTCGTACTTTTATGTATTTTGGGAATGCATTGGTTAAAGCGCTTGTCCAGCAGCACAAAATTTATGTGAAATGCATCCAAGATGTGGAAAAAAAAGCAAAAAAGTTACCTACATATCCCCATTGCTGCCTCTGCAGAGCTACTCAGGAACCCTGCTCCTCTTCACTTCCGGTTTCTCGTCTCATCTCAATTACTTTAAGAGGGGCCTGAGAATACATCTTCTCAGTCTGGCCTACCAGCATCCCTAATGGCTAAACCCCCCCTCTCCTCTCATTCTCTAGCTCACTCATTTTCAGCACTTATCTGTATATAGATGTACTGCCACTGTGGCAGGTCCATCAGAATTCTACATAAAACAGCCCCATATTTATGTCACATGGCTGGAGCATTGTCAATCTAGCACTTCTAACCCGTCGTCTCACCCATACACCCATAACAGATTGTAAGTTCTTGCGAGCAGGGCCCTCACACCTTGTGTCTCATCTGTAAGTAGCTTTTCATTGTGTAATGTATGTTTTTTGTCTGTACCTACACCCTCCAAATTGTAAAGTGCTATATAAATAAAGGTTATGATTATTATTATTACTGTAAGTGGAGCATGAGACTCTCCTGTGTGTTGGGATGAGAACCCAGAAGTGATGAGGAGCAGATAGCCGGGGAGCTCCAGAGTAGCAGCGGTGAGGAACAGGTAGGTAAGTATGACTTTACTTCTCCCCACCTTAGCCCCATTATAAATTCAATTTCTTAGACTGAACAACATATTTGGGAGTAAAATATATGATCCCTGAAATTGAGCATGATAGCTGTTGAATGACAATTATGAATTATGATTTTAATTGTCTCCTGATGCATCTTTCCTAGCCAATCCCATGAGTTCTTAATTATACACAGAGACACTGATAGAAAATATAAAACCAGAATATTGCTTTAAAATTAAATCTACAAAGTGTACCTCTACTCCGCCTGCCCTCGTCCCAGCCCTGTCCCTCACTATGCAGAGTTTTGCATTATTAAATCTGTATTTGCTACACAAGCATGTTCTCCTATCAACTATCAAATGTTTATTTGTGCAGTAAAGATCTGTGACATAGGCCCAAGCCTCCATCCTAAATGTATCTGGAAAGTGTAACCCCATAGTAAATCGTTTTTGTTTTAAACCCTGGGAAACATTAAAGGAGTATTTCATGATTAATTCCAGGTGTAGGGGACACTTTTGCAGTGGATATGTTTGGTAGTGGAATTTGGTATTTAAAATAGAGATGGATTCACACATATAATGAGCTATTTACTAGAAATGAAACCAGTGTTTCCTGTTTGTTTGTCTTTCAGTATCTTGAGTGGCAAAGCATGTTAAGCCACAAAAAACCTTCATATTATAGTCGTCTTTAAATGTCAAGTATCCATTCTTTGATTTTTTTTTATAAGAGAGATCACATAGCACAATATACCACTGCACAAAATAAGCAAGAAATGTTGTTTAAATTTTTTAACCCGTGACAATCACCTGTAATTGCTGGGGAATTTGGCCACTTTCCCCAACACAGCATGGTAATTGCAACATTAGATGGCCGCCATTTACTGGTAAATAAATGGATACCAGGGCATAACTAGAGAAGCCTGGGTCGCATAGCAAATTTTTGGATGGACCCCATATATCTAGGTAGAAAGATAGGTCATAGGTAGGCCCCACATATGTAGGTAGATAGGCTATAGGTGGACCCTACATAGATAGTTGTAAAGGCTGTAGGTAGGTAGTAAAAAAAAAGATAGAAATAACTAACTCACCTTTCTCCATGATCCGCTGACGCGGCAGGCCAGATTCTAAACCTGATTAGCGGAGAATAGCGCTGGCATTGCTACGCTCTGCTAAGGTTGCGCATGCAGTCACTGCCTCTGAACACGTGTCTTTGCACAGTCTGACATTGTTCAACCAATGCTGATACAGTCAGTGTGTGCAGAGACACATCCCTCAGAAAACAACACCACTCTAACTGATTTAGTAACACATTTCTTGAAGGAATAAGCAAGGAACAGCAGAGTTATGAAAGAAAATGCTCCAGAATTATTATTTCACCAGGAACACAAGTATTTAGTAATATTTTATTCCCCTGAACCCCTTCCCACAGCAGCCTATTTTTTTTTGTCACATCAGTTTCCCTCCTCGCCTTCCCAGAGCCATAACCTTTTTTTATTTTTCCACCTAAATGGACATATGAGGTTTTTATTTTGCAGGACAAGATGTAGTTTCTAACAGTGTTATTAATATTACCATAGAATATAGTGGGAAACCGCCAAAAAATTGTAAGTGAGGCAAAATGTCAAAAAACAAAACAAAACGTACTTGCGCCATGTTTGCTGAGTTTTGCTTTTATGGCGTTCAATCTTCGGTATAAATGATGTGTTGTCTGTATTCTACAGGTTGATATGATTCCAGAAATACCAAATATTTTGGTACCGTAAAGAAACATTTAAAAAATTTTCTATTTCTCACATTTTTCTCCGCGGCTCAATTTTCTGTGACCAATAACTTTTTGGTACTAACACCTATGGACTTGAGGGAGGGCGCATTTTTGTGGACTGATGTGTACTTTTTATTGGTGCCAGTTTGGAATACATGTGACTTTTTTTTTATCAATTTTATTACAGTTTTAGAGGACATGAAATGAACCCAAAAAAATGCAATTCTGGCGTTTGGAATTCTTTTTCTTTTATGGTGTTCAACGTACAGGATAAATTATGTTATATTTTAATGGGTCGGACATTTTTGGACATGGTGATACCAAATATGTGTACACTTTTAATATATATATATTTTTTTACACTTTAAAACATGGATGGCGCCATGTTTATGTAGTGGGATCACGCCGCCACACTCGAAAAATGCTTTCTGAAATCAGACACCCCGTGGGAGGCAGAGTCTAAGGCTACCTCTTGGTGTTTAACAGAGCCTGTCACAAAACAGGATGAACTTCACCAGAGAAATGTAAGAAAACAAATGTCAATGGGAGGACATACAGGTCAAAGAAGGCAGGACAGGGGAAAACAAGAATATATACAGAACGAGAAGAATGGTCAAATGAGCCAGGGTCCAGCCAGGAGAGTACGGTACATAATATCAAAAGCAGGATTTTCAAAAACCAAGCCAGACTTCTTTGCCTCTCTCCCTTGACTGTGATTCTTGCTGCCCGCCCTGACCTTCCTGTCTATACCCAACTAGGATCCTTTTCAGCGATTTTGTACTGCGCTACACTTCAGCCACCACTGCAGGCAAGTTGCTCCAGGTGTAGTGACCTAGGGGCCCATCCCATCCTGCCTTGTGTCGGGCTCTGGTGGAAATCAGTGGCCCCTTAGACTTCACTCTCTGGTGTGGCTCACACCACAACTTGCGGCGGCTCAGTAGATCCACTACCTGCGGTCCTTACAACTGTAAATTGGCATAAAAGTGATGCTTCATTTTTAGATTTAGAATTGCATGTGGATCATGTCTCTGGTTCCATTGTTAGCAAGACCTATAGGAAAGTAATAGCAGGTAACACTATCTTAAAAACCACGTCATGTCAGCCATTGCATACAGTTAAAAGTATACCAATAGGCGGGCTTGTTTGTGCAAAAGGAAATTGTTCTACTGAAGACATTTATTTGAAAGAAGAATCCTGTGTATGTGATCGTTTGCGATGCTACAACTATCCAGATTGGATGTTGCAGTGTGTGAAAAATATTATGAAAAATAAATCTAGAAGTCAACCGTTAGAATTGAAGAAACATTCTAAGGGTAGCAATTTATTGACTTTTGTCACTCCATGCAGTCAATAATTTCTGCGCCTCTTTTCTGACATACAGGGCAAAAAAACACATGGAAATCTCCAAAGGAGCATTTTATGTTATCTACAATATATGAAAAAACTTTGAGATTCTTGGTCCGCATGTTTTTGGCCAAAAAATGCTCAAGCCACCCCCGTCTTACAACGGGATCTCAGTTGGGTGGTCCTACTCTATATTATTTCTCACCTGGGTCAACTTCAGACCTCTCACTGTGCCAAACGGCCTCCAAAATGCAGAGAGAAAAATAAAAACGCACCCCAACCCTCAAAGCATAGGGGCATTGATAAACAGCCTGTGGGGGTGGGCGGAGCAGGAAACCAAAATGGAGGTATCTACCCTTTTCCCCTTAAAATAGTTTAAAAGCAAATATATGCCAAATACAACTTAATTCCTGCACAGAAAAACATTTCTAAAAAAAAAAACCAAACTG
>JAODAL010078419.1:0-12922 GCA_025379985.1 Phyllomedusa bahiana
GACAAAGAACTAAGCAATGCTAAATACATCATCAAATTTATTAGATAGAAAGATGCTGTAATAAATTACAGGACCCTCATGTAAAAGCTAGTGATGATTAGTGAGATATGGAACCTGAAAGTCTCAAAAGTTTAAAACATTGTTACCATTTTTGCTTGCAGTTACATTATATTTATTGGATATGACTTTAGAACACAAAAATATTGTAAATATGCAAACATTGCATGAACATTTGTGGAGTCTCTGAATTTGTTCTGAGAAATAGTATTGCCTCTATCAGATCCTGCATAGATGACCTCACATCTGATCTCATTATTTCCAGGATAGAGTACGGCCTCTCTACACTAACTTGGGGGCAAAGTGGTGACCACAGGGGCAACATCTCTAACAATGTCAGGGTATAAAGGAATTGCCTCAGCCACAGGCAGTTTTGATGAATGGTTGAACTCTGCTACTTCTTTGAAAGCAGGTGAAAAATGTTACTGAAATCTGTTTGCCCTGGGGTCGGGATCTTCTCCCCTAGGGGCAGCGCTTTGCCTTCTCCATGTCATCAATTACACTCCTCAAGTGATGAGGCTGAAGATATGGGAGCAGTAGCACTGGCCGGGCCAAATTCCTCTTGCTCTTGGCACTGCATCGAACTAACTGGACCAACTTATTATATATTTTGGGAGTCAGAGTCGGTCCCTTTTATGACGACTCCGACTCCTGCAAAATAGGCTCCGACTCCACGACTCCGACTCCACAGCCCTGGTTGCTATGGGCACCAAAGTGAGTTTTAGACCTAGACCGTTTTCATACATGTGGCCCCTTGTGTCTCATCTTTAAGTAGCTTTTTTATAATGTAATGTCTGGTTTGTCCGTGCTTATACCCTCTATATTGTAAAGTGTTGCAGAATATGTTGGCGCTATACAAATAAAGATTATTATTATTATTAATAACACAGGCTATGCAGATACAGACAAGTAGGCCTGAGGCTAGAGCTATGCGGCAAATGTCACAATATCGTCCAAAATCCCACAGCATTTTGACATTTGTTGGAGTGGCTTTCGAATTTGCCATCGGCCCCGTACAATTGAATGTTCGGGAAGCGTGGCGGAATCCTGCAGGATATGCAATATCTTGCATGTTCTGCGGATTTTTAAACAGACAGTAAAAAACTCTGTGCTGTGTAGATTACAGCACAGATTTGTTCTTGCTGTCTATGCAGCACAGGGTACCGGCGGTAAACCTGTGCTGTGTAGACCTAGCCTAATCCATGAGGCACTAAAACTTGGTTGTTACTAGTGTTGCAGTTCGGATTTGGGTTACACAAGTTTTTGTGCTATGTACAAATGAATGAAACTATAAAAAGCGCTTTAAAATGGACTGTAAAATAGGGTCGGGATTATACCCACACTATATATAATAAAAGTAGGGTAAAAATGCAAAAAAAAATGACATTAGGAAAAGTTTTCCAAAAGCTATACGTCATTTATTTGCTAATACTTGTAAAAAAAAAAACTACACGTTTTATAATATATAATAATAATAATAATAATAATAATAATAATAATAATAATCTTTATTTATATAGCGCCAACATATTCCGCAGCACTTTACAATATAGAAGGAATAAGCACAGACAAACCAGACATTACATTATAAAAAAGCTACTGACAAATGAGACACGAGGTGTGAGGGCCCGCCGCAAGAGTTTAACAACTATTGGGGTATGGGTGAAACAAAGGGTGAAAAAGGCCCTTTTTTTTACAAGGACCAGCCATGTTACAAAAAATATGGGGTATTTAAACTTAAAAAGTGGATGAACCTGCCAACCCAACCATACATCATATACAGATAATTTCCGTGGGGGCCAAAGTGCAGGGAAATGACGAATGTGTGACAGAATTTTCCGTGGACCTGCCACGCTTCCTCAGGTGTGAATGTACCATACTATGCACAACCTACTCACGGAGTGATTTCATTTACCTGAAATTTCTGTATCTAAAATCTAAAAAAAAATTAAAACAAGGGGCCTGTTTTTTTTCTTTGGGCCTTTTTTCATTTCAAGGGACCAAATTTCTGACATCAGATTTGGGTAAATATCAAATTCATCTTAAATCCAAGCAATTTGATTCTGGTCAATTCGAATCGAATTATGATGTAAACTGCAACACAAGCAACCCTAACCCTAAATGGGGGGTTTTATTAGGGATTTTTAAGGTTTAAAGAGATAATCACATCCATTGGTTTAGCTTTAAAAAAAATTGTCCCCCCTACAGGCTTTTCCCGCCCACCTCTGTGGGCCCGGGAGCAAAATTTTTGAATTCAGGGGGGTGCTTTTTGTCTTCCCCCTTTTCACCCCCCCTTCCCCCCCCCCCCTCACACACAGACACTCTCCTCCTCTGACTGCGGGAACTTCCCATACAACAGGGAGAGGGCGAGGGGGGGTTTGCTGCCAGAGTTTTAACCCGTTGTGCCTGCCAAAGGGCTGCTGCAGGGTGCTTTAAAACACTTTAAATTTGGCTGAACTAGAGTGTTGGAAAAGGGCTGTGAAGGGGTTTTGATGCTAAAAAGCCGAGGAGGGGGGAAGCAATTTTTTTCCCCAAAACCCCCCTGCTGTAGCATACATAACTCAAAAAACTCCAGCAACAACAAACCCTTCAGAACAGACACAGGGCAGCTGGGGAAATGTTACTATACCAGGTTTTTCACTAAATACAGCAGACAAAAGCCACCCCCTCCTTATCGGGCTAAATTTTAAAAACCCCCACCCCCACAGACACATCAAGAATATAGTAACCCCAAAAGGGCACTGCTGCACATCAAAGAACAGCTTTACCCTCTGCCCCTCAATCCGTGTAGGAACAGGGGGAAACAGGCACACACAGGGGTTTTAAAAAAACCCCCGCACAGACACCGAAGCCAGAGCCTTCCCCCCCAAAAGAAGCATACTTTTTTGGGGAGGGGAGGCTCTCTGCCAACCTTTATTCTGAAGGGGATGGGGTTTATCAGACCTGGGCCCTTTAGTGAGTTTAAAAAAACAAAAAGGCCCCTGCTATAGAGATTTTTAGAAAACGATGTACTACTACTAACAGGGATACTCAAAATTTAGTAGGGGGCATTTGTAATGAACATATATTGCAAAAGCTGCTTTTTTTTTTAAAGATCTTTTAAATTAAAAAAACCCCAAAATTGTAGCGGGGACAAACCCCCTTTTAAAAAAATTGCAAGTCACATTTATGTATAAAAATAGGTAAGATGGGCGTATAAAAAAATTTTCAGTAGCCCCAATTTTTACAAACTGTTTGTGGAAGGTTTATTTTGGAGCCCTTGTTTTGCCCAAAATAAAAATCTTAAGGGGGGCCCCGTTCGGCTTTAAAGAAGGGGGAACACCAAAGGGGTTTTTTTTAAACTTTATTTTTTTTTAAAAAACTAAGTGATACATAAACTAAAGGGGCGTTGTGTGATATTGTGCATCCTTTTTGCATAAAATTTGATTACAGAAGCAAAGCACCCTAAAATTTTCATCATTTTAAAATAACAAAAGGGAAAAAAACAAAAACCCATCTCCTGGGCCCCCGGGGTTTCCCGGGCCTAATATGGTGGGGTCCACTGATGAATGGGGATAAAGGGGAAAGCACCCACACTTGTCACAGTGAGGGACAATTAAAAATTAAAAAAACTGCAAACCCTCTCCCCCAAAAGGAAAAACCCCATTGCCTTATGGCAGGTCCATGGGGCTAATACAAATTTTCTGGGATTATTTCACTGCCGCTGTAAAGCACCTGAATTATTCTCCGCCCAAGGCCCAGTTAGTCTCTATTATTATTATTATTATTATTATCATTTATTTTGGAGCGCCCTTGTTTTCCAGGGCGTGTCATTTCGGCGGATACTAAATAACATTGGGCAAAAAAATTACAAAGTGCAAAAAATGACTAAAAACTGGTACAGGGGAAAGGGGTCCCTGCCCAAGGCTTCAATCTACAGGGGGGGGGTAAGAGACAGAAGATGGGGGGGCAGAATGTTTTGGGGCGGGCGTGCACCCGGTTAATGTTGGTTTTAGGCAATCCTGAAGAGGTAGGTTTTCATTTAAAGTTTGAACCCGGGGGAGAGAGGGGAGAGTCTGATATGTTGGGGCAGTGAGTTCCGAGTGGGGGGGAAGCACAAGAGAAGTTTGGAGCGGTTATGTGGGAGATGAAAAGAGGAGAGCAAGGGGAAGGCCCTTGTGAGGAGCGGAGGTTGCGGAGGGGGGGTATTTTAGTTTGTGCGGCTGGGTGGTGGATCCGCCGGCCCACCGCAAGCGTTTGATAGTTAAAGCCACGCCGGGAAGGAATTTAAGTACCCCCGGTTTCACCGGGGCCCGCCGCAAAGCAGGAGGGATTTGCTGCGGGTGGGACCACTCGTCCCCCCTGAGTGATTGCTTGCGGTAGGGGCGAGGTGCAGCGAGGTAAGAGCGGTCCGGGAATGGGTTTTGGGGCGGGCAGAAGGTCAGGGCAGGGGGGCAATGGTTGGGAGTCGTGGACGCAGGAAGGTCAGGGCAGAGGGCAGGGGTTGGGAGTGGGGGAAAACGTACAAGAGGTCTGGTCCCGGGGTAGGGCGAGAACCCTTAGGGAAGCTTTGAAAAGGCACGAGGCAACTGTCCGCAGGGAAGGACGTGGGTGCAAAACATATGGGGGAAGGGCCGGCAATTACCCAATTACCGGCGCACTGTCCCTTTTAAAATGTTGAACGCGCCGCGCCCCCGGCTAGGGGGCGCGCACGCCCCATTCCGGCCGGCGGGGGACGAGGACCGGACGGGGCGAGGCCAGGTGGTGGTTTTGGGACGGGGGGCCCCACCCCGGCAGTGGGCCCCCGGGGGGGGCCCCCCGTCCCCGCCGGGGACCCGCCGGGGGGAACCGGGTGCGACCGCGGTAAACCCACGGACCGCGGCAAAAACCCTTTTACGTCCCCCCCCCCTTGGCCCTCCCCCTTTTTAGGCCACAGAAATTGGGGGATGAGGTCCCGTTTCAGGTTTGGATTCCGGTCCAGGATCTCTCCTCATTTTCCGAAACCCCTCCAATCACGAGGAAAAAAACGTCTCCCTCTGACCGTTTTTTCATTCTAAAAATGTCCTTACCTCGAAGTGTCAGGGATTGGTTACGGGGGGAGGCTTTTCACATTCTTCCGGAGAACCGGTCAGACCGGGGGCTTAAGGGGGACACTGAAATGCGTTGGGCGGAGAGATGGAGGAAAACAGAGCTTGTATGTACGGGTTTAACTGCCAAAGAACCTTGAAGGGTCGGGGGAAGCGAGGGCCCAATTTAAGGGGACGGGGCCTTCAGGTGCACTTTTATCTTAAAAGAGAGCCAAAAACTTGGTCCCCGGAAGAACGTCGGGGCGGGTTTTTTCCCCTTTTTGTCCGCCTGAGACTTATACGGGGGGAGGCCCGAAGTAGAGAATGTCGCGTCTCCTGAGATGGCCTTGATATCCCAAACCTGGTCTTGACGCGGGCACATTCAGTTAGAGGGGGGGAGGGGGGGGGGGGGGGGGGGGTGGGGGGGCCCCATAGCTACAAAAAGGGGGGAGCGCCGGCAGCTGGCCCCGTGGTTATATGCAAATTCGGCCAGGGAGCGCTGGGGTCAGTTGTTGCGCCGGCAAAAAGGAGAGGTATTCTCCCAAATCTGGTTCCCCCTTTCCCCCCTGCCAGGGGGCTGGGGGTGTGGGCCCGATGAAAAGTCCAATTTGATTGCAGATGGGAGCACAAACGCACCCCAAAAAAAGGGAACAAATTGAACCCGCGGTCGGAGACAATGTGTGGGGGCGCCCAAATAAAAAGCCGGAAGACATCCCGGGAAAAGAAAAGACTACCCAATTGTGGGGCAGACGGGGGCCCCAGGCAGGGCAAAGTGGGAATTTTTGAAAACCGGTCTGTCCCCCCCAATGACCGAATTCCCCAGGGAGACTGGTAGACCCATGACGAAGTCCATAGTATGTGGTCCATGGGATTTCAGGCACAGGCGGGATGCAAGAGGCCAGGGGGGCCTGTGCGGGGGGCCTTTGTTCCGGCCAAGTGACACAGGGGGGGGTGTGTCCTTGCACCCTGTGCTAGAGTGGGCACCAGTAGTGCCGCGAGATCAATGATAAGACTTCCGAGCCCGGGGGGAACCAGCCCCCCCAAGGGCTTCCCCACTCCAAATTTTCCCTTGATCCCCGGCGGCAGTACGTTTTGCCCGTAGGGATGTTTTGGAGCCCCCGGGGGAGCCACTGAAAAAAACCGTTGGGGGGGAAATGATGTGTTGTGACAGGGTTCTTCACCGACCCGTCCAAGGCACGGAGGAGGGATCCGCCTTGACTTCTTCTCAGCGGGCCCGAAAAATGTTTTGAAAGAAAAAACCGTGAAAAAAAAAAGAACCACGGGTTGGCGAGGGTTTAGACTTGGGGGCCGTCTAAGATACAACAAATTTTTGTGGCCCAAAAGATTTTGTTTGGATGACGAGCCCCCCCCCGGGGTGTGGGCCACCCCTCTAGGGGCCAACTTGGGGCCCAAAGTTCCCGGGGCCCCCAAGGGCCCATTTTTTTCGCTCACCCGGCGAAAAGGTCTTAGAGAAGAACCCACATGTAAAACCCTTCCTTTGGAGCTTCTCTGCGTGGGGCCCGCCCCCTGCCCCCACGGAAGAGGCATCCCCCTCCAAAGGGAACGGTCTTGGGAAATCGGTGGCCCCCAAGACAGGAGCTGGGAAAGGCCGTTTTAGACCAAAAACGCCTTCTCGGCCTCCGGTGGCCAGCCTTTTGGGGTTTTAAATTCTTCTAGAAAGGGGCCACGTAGAAGCCCCAAGGGGGAGAAGGGGGGAATAAATTCCCCGGAATGTTCGGAACCCCAGGAAGCGCTGTATTGCCCAAAGAGACAGGGGGGGCCACTGCAGTACCCGGAGAGTTTTGCGGGGTCCATCTTTAGGCTTCAGCGAGACTATGTGCCGGGAAAAGGGGGGTTGGTTTCCGAGGGGAAAAGCATTTCCCCGCGGGTTTCAATCGGTTGTGCCAACTTGAAAAAAACCAGGCGTATTTGGCCGGTGATCCGAAGTCAGGGAGAAATCAGGTGTCATCTAGGACATATGAAAAGGTGTCAAAGATCCCGGAAGACATCTTTGACGAGTTTTTGGGAAACCCAGGAGCGTTACAGACCCCCAAAGGGGCATCACGAGTATTTCAAAATGTCCATCTAAAATTTTAAAACGCCGTTTTCCCATTCATCCCCCTCCCGAATTCGGATGAGGTTATGGGCTCCTCGCAGACCCAATTTGGGAAAAAAACACTTTAGCCCCCTTGAGACGGTAAAAAAAGCTCTAAAATCAGGGGGAGAGGGTAGCTTTTTTTTACGGTGATTTTATTTAGCCCCCTGTGTTTGGGGGGGGGGGGGGGGGGGGGGGGGGGGAGGTTTGGTAGGTTTAATTTAAAATAGACCCCCCCCCGGGATGACTGGGTTTCCCGGAGGGGTCAAAGGCAGTCATAAGGCCCATGTTGTGGCAGGATTCAGCCTCTTTTTTCGGAGAAACATCCCCCAAAGTCGGTATGGGCCGCAGGGGCCCGGCAAAGGTTTTACGAGCAGAGGCGGAGAAGTGGAGGCACCGGGGGTGGCACCCCAGCAACAGTTCTGGCATTCCGGTCCCCCAAAGCAGGATTCGCCGTCTTCCAAACGGCGTAGGGGGGGTGACGTTTTTAGCGGGAAGCCCCAAGAGGATCGCCCCTGGAAGCACGGGGCAGAACGTGGGGAACGTGTTTTTCTCCTTATGCAAAGCCCCCAACGGGTTCCCCGGGGCCGGGTTTGTATGGATGGGGCACGGGGGAGTCCCCCCTGACCAAGATATAAGCGCGGCTTCTCCAGCCGGACTACAGGGATGCGGAACCCGGGTTTAAAAAAGGCTAAATTTGGAAATTCCCTGCGACCCGATCCCGGAAGGAGAATCCGGGAAAGAAGAACCGCATTTAATTCACCCCCTGGTCATCAAACTGGGGAAAGGGGGAAACGCACCCAGGCCGCCTCTCCCAGGTCCCAGGTTGAGCGTTTTTTTCCGGGCGCTGGGGGGACGGACAGCTTTTGCGGAAAAAGGTCCCCCGGGTGGCGCAGTAGAGCATGTTTCCCCGGGTTTGGCGCAGTTCAGTCCTGCTCCGATAATGGGCCCGGGGCCCCTTTCATGGGTTTTCCACCAAGGCTTTTAGGAGACAGTAATGGAGGATGCGGGGAAAAACCGGGGGCCGATGAAACCGTAACGGGGGCGTGCATTTTTCTTTTTCCTGACGCGCCCCCGCCTCTCTGCGAACCCTTCATCAATAGGGTTTTCAGTGAATTAGTTCACCAAAGGGGGGCGTGGGTCTCTTGCTGCCAAAACTCTTTAGCCCGGTGGACAGGCCCCTTTTTGAAAGTGGCCCAGGGGCCCGGATCATTCCCAGAGCTCGAAGCCAGAGTAGGAAAATTTACCGATAGTCCCCCCCCGAGGAGTCGCCTTTTCGAAGGGGCAGAGGGCGGTCTCACGGGAAGCACGTGCCGGCCTCGAAAAATGGTGCGGAAAACCTGGAGGAAGGACTGTAATCCGCATACAGGGTCGTTTTCCGTCCAGAGAGGGGGTTGCCCAAGCCCCGGGGGGTTCCCAGATGAGGGTCCCACGAAGGCCCCTTAGCCTCTCGAGGAAACTGTCCGCCATCGTTTTGTGCAAGAGCACTGGGGGAATGAAAACCCCCGGAGAGCTTGGGATCCCCGGCAAAGTGATGGGGAAGGGGAGCCGAAGCTTGGGGTCCCCCGGTAGCCAATGGAAGGCTGACTTTGACGGAGTCACCCACGGGGGCAGGTGGGGACTGTTGCTGGGGTTCAAGGAAGCTGGCAAACTGGCAGAAGGGTGGCCCAACGCTTGCCTGTTGGCGATTTTCTGCGACTGCTGGGGGAACCAACGTCGTAAGATCCGCGTGTTGGCAGGGGCACCTTGGCGGGATCCATGGCTGGATCTAAAGTAGCGGCTGGGAGGGATCCGCCGGAACCCCCGCAAGCGATGATGTTAACCAAAGCAGGGAAAAGGAATCTAAAATAGCCCGGGGTTTTCACCCGGCCCGCCCCAAAAAACAGGATGGACTTGCGCGGGTTTTGGGTACCCGGTCGTCCCCCCGCGTACTTGCTTGCGGTACGGCCGGGTGCAGCGGGTAAGAAGGTAGTCCCGGGGAATCGTAGTTTGGTGGGGGAGGGAGAAAAAGGGGAGGGGGGGCAAAGGGGTTGGGAGTCTTGGCAGGCAGGGGGTCGGGCAGGCGGCAGAGGTTCGCAGCGGGGAAAAAAATGAAGAGGTCTGATACGGGGAGGGCGAGAACACCTTAGGGGGAAGCTTTAGCTAAGGCACGAGGAACATGGGTCCAGCGGGAAGTGACGTGGGTGCAAAAAAATTATATAGGGCAGCGGGCCCGGGAATTACCCAAATTTTCCGGGCACTGTCCCTTTTAAATGTAGTGAAACCGCGCGCCACGCGCAGGGGGGGGGCACGCGCATTCCGGGCCGGGAGGGGACGAGGGGAAAACCCGGGCGGGGGCGGGGCCAGGGGAGTGGATGGGACGGGGGGCGCCACGGGGCCCCATGCGGGCCGTGGGGCCCCCTCCTGCCGGGGGGCCGCCCCCGGGAAGCGAGTGCGACCGCGGTCCGAACCCCGGACCGCGGCGCAAAAACCCTTAAAGTTAAGGCGAGATGTTGAAGGGGGAAGGGGTTTTGGAGAGCCTTGTAGGTCGAAGTTCTGCTTGAAGGGTTTTTGGCAAAGGGGAGCCCGGAAGGACGGAGAGGGGAGGCAGGGAGTACGGGAGAGAGGGGAAACGACGGGCAGCAAGTTAAGTTTAGTTTTGGGGGGGGAGCGAGGGTGCTAGCTGGGAGGCCGTTTAGAACTCTGCATCACAAGGGTTAAAATACTTTAAAGCACCTAATCAAAATTTTTGCCCCAGGGGCCGTTTTCGTCTCCCCGAGTCTTCAAATTCCGTGCCTACTAACACCTCACCGGATTTTAATCTGTCTTAATCTCCCTCCCTGGAGAAGCCAACAGCGGTGAGAACAAGAGATCCCCCGGATCTACCGGGGGGTCCCCGGTCCAAGTGGCTTTTTATCTCCCCACTGGTCTCCACTTATATCCATTTTAAAACAAATGCCTGTGTAACCAAATGTTACACAAAAACCCGATAGGTTACATTTGTCCAATATAAATTCTCTTTGAATGGCCATTCCCAAAAGGGCACCTTACAACCCGACAAAGCCATCATTGGATGGAAACATCAGAAACTCCTGGCAACAGGATACCGAAACTGTGAATAATAAGAAAACTTTCGTAATGAGACCCGTGATGAGGGGCTCCCGGTGGGGGAAAACTTTTCACCAAAAAAAACATGCGTAAGAATACAAAACAAAATTTTTTTTACTATTACAGCACTAAAAAAGTTACTTTATTAAATTTATTTAAAAACCAAAACTGTCTTAAAAAAGGGTCCAAAATATGGATTCTTGATGACCAAATAACCTATTAGCATTACAAGCCTGGAAGTCACAAGTTCAAAACATTGTTACCATTTTGCTTGTCAGTGTAAAATATATTTATTGGGTATGACTTTAGAACACAAAAAAATTGTAAATATGCAAAACACTGCAGGAAAAAATTGTGGAGTCTCTGAATTTGTTCTAAGAAATAATATTGCCTCCATCAACTCCTGCATACTGACCTCACATCTGATTTTCATTATTTCAGGCTAGAGAACGACCTCTCTACAATAACTTGGGTTGGGGGAAAAGCGGTGACCACAGGGGCAACATCTCAAAGGCTATGTTCACATGGCTTTAAATTGGACGTATATTCAGTTGTAATTAGCGAGCGGTATGCGCAAAATTACGGCTGGAATACGTTCCAAGTCATTATGGTAATCCAACAGTTCTCATAGAAAAACTATGGATTACGCCCTTTTCCCTGCTCGGCGAATACGCCGGGGGGAGATAAGTGACTTGTGAATTAACAGCGGATATACGCGCCGCTAGCATGCAAGTCTATGGGCCCGGCGAGGGGGCGGGGCCCCCCGCTCCCCCCCCCGGGCCAACACTGTGTAATTGCGGGGGCGTAATTACCCCCCTGCATTTAAGCCGTTTTGAACCCAGCCTGATAATGTCGGGTATAAAGGAATTTTCCTCGCCACAGTCAGTTTTGATTGAATGGTTTATCTTCTACTTCTTTGAAAGCAGGTGAAAAATTTTGTTGAAATCTGTTTGCCCATGAGAGCAGAATCTTTTCCCCTGGGCAGCGCTTTGCCTGCTCCATGTCATTTAATTACACTCCTCATGTGATAAGGCTGAAGATTATGGGAGCAGCCGCCCCCCCGGCCGCACCCAACTCCTCCTGCTCTTTGCATCGAACTAACTGGAACAACTTATTATATATTTTGGGAGTCGGAGTCGGTCCCTTTTATGACGACTCCGACTCCACAGCCCTGCCTATACCCTGCCTGCCTACCAACATGGGTCCCATCCAAAAGTTTCCTATGGGGCCCTGGCTTCTCTGGTTATGCCCCTGCTTGTGCCAAACTCTTTAGAGTCCTCCATCACTAATGTCCCTCTAACAGGAATAGCAGAGCTCATATGACATTCACTATTGTAGAACTATTCACAGTCTGACAAGGAAGTGCAAGGCTGAAGCAGACTGTGGCTCTGTGAAACAGCATGTTGAGAACATCTCTTTAATGTACTTTCCCATGGTGCTCCATGTAAGGGACTGGGCTCCTGGTACAGTGTCACTTCAATTTTTACATCACTTCCAGTTAACAGGAATTGACATCGGATATAAGATTGACACCACAATGGGAGACCTGGCACGGACCTAAAGCACCACAGAACGGTAACAGGGCTCAACTGTTTAAAAAATTAATCATTATAAAAAAAGGTGTGAAAAAAAAACCCAGAATCTTGTTTAGTAGACATCTCTGTAAAGCTCCAGAAATATTTGGTCTCATTATAATGCCAACAATCTAAATAAATCATGAAAAGGGATTTGTTTAAAAAAAAAAAATATTAGCATAAATACAAAAAAATAAAGTAATTGAAGTTTCTTGTATGTAGCCTAAAAATCTACAACCTGTCCTGCAAAATCAAGGCCTCACGGAATTGTCATGAATTAAAAATAGAAAGTAGGAATGTTGGATATTAGGAAATCAAAAAGAAAATTAACTGTTGTTTGGTCCTTAATCCCTTTAACCCCCTTCACACTTGGGGTTGCATAGTCCCCGGTCGTTTTGGGGGGGTTTAGGGACCTGGCGTATGCAACTTTTCCTGAGGATCCGGGAAACTCAAAGGAGAGTTGCGCAATCGGGGCGGGGTGTCACTTATATTACAGTGACATCCCGAGCGTCGGGCCCCAAACCCCCCCCCATCATTCCGGGGGGCGGTTTTTAACCCTTAATTATTGCGACCATCGGGTCGCAAAACTAAGGGGGAAAAAGCAGGGGGAGATCGTCCCCCGCTCTCTGTTGGGGGCGCTAGAGTGCCTTCCGGGGTTTTTTGTGACGTCACGTGCCTGGCCGTGCCATGGCGAATGGCCCCGGCATCGTGTGACATTTTTTCTAGGAACCCTGCACAGCAACAAGCTGTGCCCTTTATTCCTACGAATGAGAGATTAAAGATCTCTCATTTAAATCCCCTAGGGAAAAGTAAAAAAAAAATGTGAAAAAAAAAAAAAAAGTAAAAAAAAATTTTTAAAAAAAAAATGTAAATCATAAACCGAAAAATAAAATAAAAACACACACCGCCCCTTTTTCCCCCTTTAAAACGGCAATCGCCCCAAAAAAAAATAAAAGAAATAAAGTACCCCTTTTGGTTTTTGCCCCTGCGTAACAACCTTCTATAAAACTGGTCATTTTTAATTTTCCCGTCCGGGAACGCCGTAAAAAAAAAAACAAAAAAAA
>JAODAL010078420.1:0-12922 GCA_025379985.1 Phyllomedusa bahiana
GGGGCCCCCCGGGGGATGTCACTGTAAATACAGCTACCCCCCCCCCCGCCCAAACTCTGCTTAAGAGTTCGCGCGATCCTCAGGATTTCCCAACTCCAGAGCTTTAAACCCCCAAAAACGACCGGGAGTAGGATACCCAAAGGGGCGTAAAGGGGGTTTTAAATCCAACCAGTCTTCGCCAGACGGCCCGGTTCGGCTTCCCCCGACTGGCGAGGAAGGGAGCCGGCGCCCGCCAGCAAGCGAAATCCCCCCGACCACCGTACATATAAAATTTAAAAGGGTATTTTTTTTATTTTGGTGCAGCCCAGTTTTGTTCATAAAAGCCATTTTGTACTTAAATAAAATACAGCAATTTAAATTCACCGCTTTTAATTTATAGGTGAAAAACACGTTTTATTATCCTACCCCAAATTTAAATTTACATTTTTTCATTTTGGGCATTTAAAATTTTGAATACAAAAATTTTTTGTATCCCCAAAAGGTTATTTAAGGTGCAAAAACCACCGTAAATTTTTAAAAATAGCTGTATTGCCGTGGGGGGCGGCCCTGGGGTTTTTTTTCAAATAGCCACGTTGTAAAAAAACTCTATAAAACATTTTCAGCAACTGTTCTCGTTTGTCATTGCTGCAAAAAATGCAATTTTCATCCATGTAACCTGAATGTTTTATTCACTTGTTGAATCTCGTTTGCGCAATAATGCCCTTGAGATATTTTGTTTAAAACATAAAATTTTTAAGTCCACGGCAGTTGTTTAAAACCCGGACGAAGAAGAAAACTGTTGATTTGTCTTACTTCTCCACCCAACCCCAATTTTTTAAAAGGGTTTTGCTAAAACATTTTAGTTTTTAACCAGTTAATGAGGACATAAGGGGGTTGAAATACTTTATTTGCCGCTTTTAATAAGAGAAGTCAAAAAATCTTTCCCTACCTTCTTAAATTTTATTTTCGAACATGGGGGCGAAATTCAGTGGTAAGGGGAGCAAAGAGGGGGTAGGACAGGGGGTAAGGATGAGAGAAGGGGCTCCTTCCATGCTGCGACAACACGCATGCCAGCGGGTCGTCGGTTTTCAGGGCCCTAGGCCGTCATCGCGGGCCCGGGCCCGTAATCGAAAAGGAAGACGATGGGGCAGTGTCAATACGGGTCCCGCCTCAAAAACGGAGAAGGTGGTCGCAGAAGTCCGCTGATATGATTCCGCCAGCCACGGTCAGCGGAAACACTGCTCCTCGCTTATCGCCGTCGAAAAGGTCCAGGACCTCTCAAGCCTAGGCCTTCTTTGAGCAACCTCTGATTCACCCAGCGATGTCATATGCCACCTTTGCCGTAAACGCATCAGTAGAGTCAAGAATCTTAGGTGTTTAACCACCACCAACATGTCTAGTCACATGCAGTTGAAATGGAGGGAACACTTGGCCAAAAAAGGCCACACCGATCCAGGGCTTCGACCATTTTAGTTGAACTGGACATTGACTATCCCTGTCCTGGGCCACAGCATGAGCCCCAAACCTGCATGACCCACAGATTAAAAAGTGCCGGAAAAAAGAGTCTTTCAACCACCATTTTAGTTGAACTGGACATTGACTATAACTGTCCTGGACCTCAACATGACCCTCAAACCTGCATGACCCACAGATTAAAAAGTGCCAGAAGAAAGTAGTCTTTGAAGCAGTATTTTAGTGAAATTGACTTTGACTATCCATATCCTGTAACGCAGCATGACCCAAAAACCCGCACAGGTGCCCTTATGGACCATCAGCAGAAAAAAATCGCAAAAAGAAATAAACTATATTAAAAACAACTCGTTTTCTAATACTGCTGCTGCTAGAGATACTTGCCATTCTACTGGTGACATTGTTCCACAGTGACATTAGAATGTAAAGCAAACGAAACAGATGTCCCCAATACACACATCCAAATGAGCCAGCTCCGATCACCTGTCGGGAAAGCTTTTTGGGAGGTAAGTATATGCGGAGAGCTCACTCCGCCAACAATTTGAGGCGGAGGAGGAAGATGAGGAAGATGAGTTTGCTACTGCCTGTCGACCCAGAGGCTAGGGAAATCGACGTGACAGCATCAGAGTGCCAAGAGTGCCAAGTAGCCGTAGCGGCAGCAGCAGGCAAGGTGGCAGAAGCCTAATGGGTGACCTCTTCAATCTTTATTTAACACCTCACCAACGCATGTAATGCAGGGCACACATGCAACACACAGAGACCAGCTTAAGATCATGGTGCACGACTATCTGCGTCTCAACACCGATGTTTTTGGATGTGGTCCAGACCCAATCGACTTCTGGATATCCAAAATGGATGAATGGCCCGAGCTCGCTCGCCACGCCATAGAGGTGTTGTCCTGCCCAGCAGCCAGCGTCATATCTGAGTGGACCTTCAGCACAGCTGGAGGAGTCATTACAGACAAACACATCCGGCTTTCCACAGATAATGTGGATCGTTTGACTTTCATCAAGATGAATCAGGCATGGATCTCTGATGATGTTGTGGCCCCAATTGCCGAGGTCACCGATTAGTTGCCGGTCTACTTCACATTCCTCTTCAAACAGAAATGGTCCTCTTGAAAACATTTTTTTAAAATAATCATTTCTTACTGCAATTTTTATTCTCAGTTTCCAAAAGTTAAATTTACTGGTTTTGCTGTGAGGAGACTGTAAAAGACACCAAGGTTTCATGATAAAACCATATTCCATTTACTCACTTCATCTTTAGAATTTTTCGCATTGTCAATGGTTTTGGGGTCATGGTGCTGTGAGATACAGCTATAATCATGGTCCTTTGGAACAGAAATGTGGCTTCTAAGTGGCATTTCTCCCTCACAATTTATTTTTTTTTTTTTCTTATTCAAACGCTTTTATTTAAACAATAGTAGCATGAGAGTACATAGTCACACATTGTATCATATCAACAGAATGCAGTATTACATCAAAACAAGGAAAGGGTACAGAATTATTTTGTCCCTATCCTATCCCACAAACATAGGCATTCACAAGTAAGAAGTGTAGACACTGCACAGCGATTTATATCTTAGGCAACCTACAAAGGGTGAGGAGGTAGCAGTTAAACTTAACCAAAGCATATCCGTTGCCAGATAAGGCAGGTAGGTGACCTTTTATAAAAGCCTTAAAGGATAACAGGGAGGGAGAAAGAAAAAAGGGGTGAAAGAAATGGGAACAAAAAGTAACCAGTAAAAAAGAGAGGAACGGTTCTAACAGCTGGCTTGACGGGCGCATCGCTTCCCATGTAAAGAAGAGTTAGAATTTGCACAGGGCACTCCAACCCTCCCCCCCCCCATTCGTCCTCCACTCCATCTAAGGTGTCTCCCCCCCCCCTATGCTGTGAGAAAGTTCCTCTAGGAACAAGACAGATATCGGTCCGAGCCACAGAAGGAGATCCAGTCTTCCCAGACAAGTAGATATCGGCTGTAGCATGAAGGAGAATCCGATCTGAACTCCTCCAGGCGCTGAAGGACATGGACCTCCTGGATCCAGTCCGATATAGTTGGGCTGACAGTGGAGAGCCAGAGTCTAGGGATGAGTATTTTAGCAGCAAGGAGCAGGAACATCACCAGGTGGGATTTAAGAAGAGCGGTGGGTAGGGGAATATCAAACAGGAGCACCAGTGCAGGGTCACCCCGGAGACTGATCCCCGTAATGTGTCGAATCAAGCTCAAAACCCTGAACCAGAAAGGATGTAGAATCGGGCAGCTCCACCAGACGTGGGTCATAGTACCCCTCTCCTTTCCGCATCTCCAGCAGACTGCAGGGATGGAAGGGGAGAAATAGTTAAGTAGCGCTGGCACCCGGTACCATCTTGTAATTATTTTGTAGTTTAACTCGTGGGCCCTGGAAGATACTGAGGACTTGTGGGCCAGCTGAAACGCTTTGGACCACACGTCTTCCGGGAGGACGTTGCCAAGTTCCCTCTCCCAGCTGTGCTGAAAAGGCAGCTTGTCACTAACCCGAGAAGTAAGAATGAGCCTGTACAGGCCTGAGAGAGCCCTTCTTTCTGAGTATCTACCAAGGCACCACAGCTCAAAGGTGGTAAGAGGCCTATGTACTACAAATATTCGCTTCCACCTAGTATACAGACTACGCAGCTGGTAATAGTGTAATCTTGCAAAGCTCGTCGGGTTACCGTCATTACCTACCAGGCTGTCATATCCCTTCAATGTCTCTCTCTCAATGACCCTGTCTAGTACCAAGGCACCCGTATCTGAGCCCAATAACCGGACCAAGGCCGGGGTGAGAGAGCTTGGAACCTCAGGATTACCAAGCAACGGGATGCAAGGTCCGCCCACATCAAACAGACCCATCCTGGCAGCATACGACCTGTGTATCAGGACAGAGGTCTGAGCAATCAAGGGGACGCGTGCCATCATACCTCGAGGCAGTATTGAGCGCGGCAACCAGGGCAAAGCCGCGGTCGGGGCCCCATATACCAGGGTTTCTAAATGTACCCAGAGTTTAGAGGCCCCTCCCTTGAAAGAGTCCAGGGTTCTCACCGCCACCGTAGCCAAGTAGTAGGCTTGAAAGTCTGGCAATGAGAGTCCCCCCTCTGTTTTGGGCCTAGTAAGGGTGGACTCCGCTATTCTTGGTTTACCCTTTGCCCACACAAATCGTGAAACCATCTTCCGCAGCTCCTTAAAAAAGGGTCTGGGAAGAAGGATGGGAATTGCCTGAAACAGGTACAACAGTCTGGGTAGGGTGTTCATCTTCAGGATATTTATACTCCCAATACAAGAAAAATCTTTGTTATCCCATTTTAGTAAGTCTTGCTTAACCCTGGAAAGGAGGGGGGCGAAATTGAGGTCAAAAATTTTCTCGGGGTTTGAAGGGATATGAACCCCCAGGTACTTAAAGGAGGATTCCTCCCAAGAAAAGGGGAAGGCTGTTCTCATCAAGTGCAGGTCGGGACGTGGAATATTGAAGCCCATGGCTTGGCTCTTTGACATGTTTATCTTATGGTTACTGTGTAGGCTATATTCATCCAGTATCTCCAGTACCCTCGGAAGGGAGGAGGTGGGATCCCCAAGATACAGGAGCAAGTCGTCAGCAAAAGCTGAGCATTTAAACTGATGCTCACGAATCCGGACTCCCTCCACCCGAGGATCGCTCCGAAGTGCCCTGAACAGGTGCTCCATTGCCAAAATATATAGAATGGGAGAGAGGGGGCATCCCTGTCTGGTGCCATTTCCGATTGCCAAGGGAGTGGATAAGATTCCATTAATCCTGACTTGTGCCTGGGGTGAAGTATATAAGGCCATTACCCTCTCCCGCATAATCGGGCCAAGTCCCAATGTCTCTAACACTCCGCTCAAAAAGGGCCACGCCACTCTATCAAAGGCCTTCTCCGCGTCCAGGGACAGGAGAAGGCATGGAGTTTTCTGTAGGCGAACATGATGAATCAGAGAAAACGTCTTAAGTGTGTTGTCCCTCGCCTCCCTGGCCGGCACGAATCCCACCTGATCCGGATGAATGATTTTGGAGAGGAGAGGATTTAGTCTGAGCGCCAGCAACTTAGCGAAAATCTTCGCATCTGTATTGATAAGCGATATGGGGCGGTAGTTCTGGCACTGAGATGGGTCCTTTCCCTCCTTTGGGATCACCACAATATGGGCCCTCAGGAAGGCCGGGTCAAAGGGGGAACCTGTGGAGACTCCGTTAAATGCTTGGAGAAGGGGCTGAGACAAATCGGGTAGGAGGGTTTTGTAGAAAAGAGCCGTATACCCATCCGGCCCTGGGCTCTTGCCAGCAGGGAGAGATTTAATGGCTTCAGCCAACTCCTCCTGGGAAAAAGGCTCTTCCAGGGAGGCGAGGGAGGCAACAGGAAGTGGAGGGAGAGACGTCCCAGCTAAGTACTCATGGAGTAACGCCCCCCGTGGACCCGCCTCGGGGAGGTTATAAAGCTGAGCATAGTAGTCCTGGAAGACCTTCAAAATGTCTTCTGTTTTATGGGCGACCCGACCTCCCGGTGTCTTAATAGAGGGAACAAATAGGGCGGCTCTCTTATCCCTAAGTGCCCGGGCCAAAAACTTGCCCGGTTTGTTGCACCAGGAATAGAACGAGCTGGAGCACAGCTGTCTATATCTTTTATGCCTATGTTCCATAAGCTGGAGAATATCATGACGTGTCTGAATTACGGACCTTAAATCTGTCTCCAGACCCGATGTCTTATGCGTGGCCTCTAATGCGGCTAAGCGCGTCAAGAGAGCCTGCAGTTTGGCAGCAGCTTCCCTCTTGAGGCGTGCCCCATGTTTAATTAGGGTTCCTCTGAGAGTGCATTTCAGCGCCTCCCATTGGACCTGTGGGGAGGTGGGATCGTCTGTATGTACAGATACAAATGTGTCCGTGCAGCGTTGCAGGTCCTGGAGACAGAGGGAGTCCGATAGAAGCGTTTCATTCAGTCTCCATGAGAATCCTGGCCTGATATAATGGGGGAGGCTAATATCACAATGGATTGGGGCGTGGTCCGAGTGGAGGATGCTGCCCACCGAGGCCGACACCACCCAACGAAGGAGAGAGTGTTGCGGGAGAAAATAATCTATGCGGGTATAGGAATTATGAGGGAAGGAGTAAAAGGTGTAGTCCCGCTCCTGGGGGTGCAGCAACCTCCAAACGTCTATTAACTGCATATCATGGAGCAGTTTTTTAACCCTATTGAGCATGTGATAAGGCACCGAAGAGTGCCCTGACGAAGTGTCCAGGATCGGGTTGAGAGCCAAATTTAGATCCCCCCCCAGTATGATCTGACCCTGGGCAAAATGCAGAAGAGCATCCAAAGTTTTGTTAAGGAAGGACAATTGACCTGTATTTGGCATATATATGTTAGCCAATGTAAAGATCTGGCCTTGGAGGGATATAGTGACAAACAAAGCCCTGGCGTCCTCATCCCGGTAGGTGTCTAACAACTTAACAGGAAGCGATTTGTGGAAGAAGATTGCCACTCCCTTGACTTTAGCAGAAGAGCTACTGTTATGGCACCAGACAGGAAAATATCTGTTACGGTAAGACTGGATTTGCGAGGATAGGAGGTGGGTTTCCTGGAGGAAAACAATATGCGATCTCTGTTTATGGAGGTGGAAGAGGACCTGTGATCTTTTTTCGGGGACATTAAATCCCTTAACGTTAAGGGACGAAAGGCGTAAATTCGCCATGTAGATTGTTAGGAAGTGCATAAGCTATAATGTCCCCGCTATAGAGAAGGAGCAGCGCTCCGCCAAGCCAGTCAAGAAGTACAGAACGAATAAGCAAGAAACACTTGAACATTAAAAGCAAAAGCCTAACAAAACAAGGCCAATTATCTAACATTAGCAGATATCTAACTGCCGTAGCCCCTTGGGTATTCCAAAGGGCCAAGCCTAATCGGGGGTTTCTCCCAGGTGCAAACCAAGGAGAGCCAAGACAAAAGCGTACAGCGGGAGGAAAAAAGGAGAGCGAGCATCATGCAGAGGAGCCGCAGGAAGCCACCCTCCAGAGACCTCCCCGCAATCTAATTTGGGCGAGAGCACCCCCCCCCCCCCCGGACACACCCCAAGAGATTAGAGATAAGGCAATTGCCTGGAGAATGTTATGAGGGTGGGGGATGAGGGAGGGGGGGATCCGAAAGGGGCGACCCCGCCACATTCACAGGTCCATAGGTCAGATAAGAACTAGGCAATACTATGACTTATACATATGTATATAAAGAAAAAGAGCACCAGACACCACAGAGGGCTGAGAGGGTCTCCACCATCCCTGTGGGCATCCAGGTCCAACACATCCCGGGAGGGATTTAAACCGGGGTCGGCTGTCACAAGAGAGAGGAAGTAAATAATCTTGAATACAGACCACAAGATCTGCAAGATTCTGGGACTCACGGCCCCCAGGGAGAGGGGAGACACAACTAGTGGAGGGACTCAGAGGTGAACACAATCGAGAGGCTGAACCAAGCCCTGGTCCAGGGAGCACAGGTCCCTCAGCGATGCGGTCTCGCTCTTGGCGGCTGACTGTCCGGGCTACCCCGGCGGCGCCGGGGCCTCTGAGGCAAGGAGGGCACCAGGTGGGTACCTAGCCGTTGATTGCCTCGCAGCTGAGGCAGCTCGGTGGTAGAGTCCATGGAGATAGCCGCCGGCCAATCTGGGAGGGCCACATCCGGCAATCCCAGGGTAGAGACGAAAATGGGTAAGTCCTCCAAGGAGCGGAAGACGAGCATCCTGTCCTGATGCCTAACCTGGAGTGAGAAGGGGAACCCCCACCTATACGGTATATTTTTGGACTGGAGCGCTGACAGGAGGGGCTTGAGCGCCGCTCTCATGCGCAGTGTGCGCCGGGACAGATCAGGAAACAAGTGTAATATAGTCCCCTCGAACTCTATCCGCTGCATCAATCGGGCCTTGCGCATAAGTTCCTCCTTGATCGTGAAATGGTGGATCCTACAAATGACGTCCCGAGGTTGGGATGGGTCCATGCTCTGTGGACTTAGAGCTCTATGAGCTCTATCGAATTCCAGAAAGGTTTCTTCGGGGCGTCCAAGGATGTAATTAAACAATTTGGTCAAGGTGGGAGTAAGTTCGCCCTGCTTGACAGATTCCGGCAAGCCCCGCAGCCTAACATTGTTGCGTCGGCTACGGTTTTCCAGGTCGTCCAGGTGCGAGGCAAGTTGGAGATGGTGTGCGGATTGACCCGATATGGAAGATTGGAGAGTAGATACTAGGGCGGTCGTTGATTCTTGGGCTTTTTCAAGTTGATGGACTCGGGTCTGCAGATCTGCCACATTGGATTGGACCGGGCGTAATTCCTGTCTCCAGGATTGTTGCCTGGCGGGCAGGGGGATCCCGAGCAGTCTCTATTGAGGGGTGACCTTTTACACTGCTGCCGGTCTGAACAAAGCTTCTCACGTCTTTACCCACGTCCCTCGGGCCCTCGGCAGCCCAATTGTGTGAGGCACTGAGGGGAGAGTGAATTCCCGGCTCTCCCTGCAGGACAGTATAGCTGAGTTGAGAGGAGAGGGGATCCCTGCTGTGCGCCTCGGGCGTACTCACCGCAGCGTCACGCGGCACTCTGGGGTCAGCAGGCTTCTCCGCGGCTGTGGAGTGGCAGCTTCCCCTCCCGCACTGACCTGATGACTGCGCGGTCTCGGGAGTAATCTGCCTCGCGTCCTGAGCGGCTCCGCTGGTGTCCGGCGACGGAGGCTGGCGGCGCAGGTCCCGAGGTGCGAGCACGCCGGTCCCAGCCTCTGAAGTGTTCCGGTCCCCTCCAGGTAACTGAGCGCGCGTGTCGCCGCGGCCGTTGGGAGCGGAGTTCATTCCCGGCTGAGCTGTAGTAGCGGGGTGCTGGGTGGCTCGGCGTGTTTTTCTGGCCGAGTCACAAGATGGCGCCGGCTTCCCAGGTGCGCGGGAAGAAGACCCGTCCTCCCGTAAATGCTGCAGAGGGGCAAAGTAATTAGAAATTGAGAGCCCCGTTGGATCCAGGGCTGATCCGGGCGCAGGTGGTGCCTTTTTATTTCGATTTTTGCCCATTATGAGGGACCTAGAGAGTCTGAAAAGGGACCTCGGAGGAGCCCCCTTTTCCGCAGTCCTCCCCCTTTTCAGGGGCTGGCCCGCCCCCCCCCCCCCTCAAATTTTTAAAGGGGCTAAAAGAAGTCTTTTTTTATTTTTTTTTGGGTCAGGGTGTGTGAGATACAGCTATTTTATACCTTTGGAACAGAATTTTGTGGTTTAAAAATGGCATTTCCCTCACAATTTTTTAACGGGGCTGAGAGTCTTTTTTAAAATTTTTTGGGGCCATGCTGCTTTAAAAGCAGAATCTACGGCCCTATTATAAAAAAAAAAAATGTTGTTTCTAACGACTTTGTTCCACAATTGAAAAAGTGGTAAGGTCATTTTTTTAAATTTTTTGGGGGCTGTTGCTGTAAATGCAGTTATACGGTCCTATTGAAAAAAAATTGGGTTTTTAACAGATTTTTGTTCTTCACAATTGTAAGAGTGGCGCAAGGGGAGGGGTGTGTCAAAAACAGAATGGGTGGAAAATGTTAATGGAAAATTAAAGAAAAATGATTTGTTTTTGCAAATTTTAAATTTAAGCTGGGAAATTTGTAGTGAGACAACCCATTAAATATTTTTTAAAAAAAGAGAAACAAAGATGGTGGGTTTTCTATCTATTTTAAAATGTGTTTTTAAAATTAAATACTAAAAAACTTGCTGAAAAAAAATTGTGATCAATTTTCCCCTGAATTGTACAAAAGGAACAGAAAGGGATTGAAAGGGTAGGTTACCCGGGGACAGGATAGTCAATGCCCAGTTCAATAAAATGGTGTTGAAAGATCCTTACCCGGGCATTTTTTTTTTTGGGCTGCGGGTTTTGGGGTCGCTGGGGCCCGGGCAGGTATATCAATCCCCAGTTTCAACTAAAATGGGGGTTGAAAGAACTTTTTCCGGTTTTTTTAAAATCTGGGGGTCAGAAGTTTAATGGTCATGTGGGGCCCCGGACGGGGACGTTATGCCCAGTGAAACTAAAAATGGTGGTTAAAAGATCCTTTTTTTCGGCACTTTTTATCTGGAGGTTGCGGGTTTTTTGGGGTATGCGACAAAGACGGGATGTCTTTTGTCCTAAAAACAAAAAGGGTGGTTGAAAAATTTTTTTCCGGCACTTTTTAATCGGGGTATGGGGTTTTGGGGGTCTGGTGGCCCGGAAGGTTGTAATGTCAGTTCAATAAAATGATGCTTGAAAGACTTTTTTTCCCGGTTTTTTTAAAACTGGGGGTCATGCGGGTTTTGGGGATGCGTGGCCCGGACGGGGTTTAGTCTTTTCCCATTCAAAAAAATGGGGGTTGAAAGCCCTTTTTTGGGGCATTTTTTTAAATCTGTGGGTCAGAAAGGTTTAAGGTTGTGGGGCCCAACGGATATTTAAAGTCCATTTTAACTAGAATGGGGGGTTAAAAAGACTCCTTTTTCCGGTATTTTTTTAATCTGTGGGTAGTAGGTTTAAAGGGTCAGGCTGCGTTCACAGGACAGGTATAGTCAAATGCCCCAAGTTAAGTAAATGATGGTTAAAATCATACTGCCTTCGGGCCTTTTTTAATTTGTGGGTCATGCAGGTTTAAGGGTCATGCTGTGGTACAAAACAGCGATAGTGATTGGGTGTGTGACTTTTTTTCTGTGGCTTTTATAACCCTAAGTGTGTTGGCCAAAGATGGGACTTTATCCATTTGAATTGTTGTGGTTTTTAAATTTCCCAATTTCAGCCTGTTTGGGTGTAATAATGAAGGGTTGTTCCTCCCATAGACTTTAATGGTCATCGGCGATAATCTATTATCGACTATCGGAAATCGTCTTGATAATTGTCGATATCGACTATCGACCTGATGACGTAATCGCTCATCACTAGTTATTAC
Organism: Phyllomedusa bahiana; assembly: GCA_025379985.1. Taxonomy (NCBI): domain Eukaryota; kingdom Metazoa; phylum Chordata; class Amphibia; order Anura; family Hylidae; genus Phyllomedusa; species Phyllomedusa bahiana. Next base: position 11,380 of record JAODAL010078420.1, read on the forward strand.
CTGATGAAGCGTGCCAGAAGCGCTCGTGAAACACATTGTATTTCTTTTATCATATTATTTTTTAAATAATAAAACTGACACAAATAGTGGACTGATTCCCAGTGTTCAGTCTTTTATTATTTTAATCCAGTAGCGCTGGTTTTTACTTCTTCAAAAGCGGTGTGCTGCTGCATATTTTAGTATTGCTCAGACCATATGCTGCACACTGCATCAAATTGGTCTGATGCACAAGAAGCCCACAAACAGTTTGCTGAATGCAGGCAGACTTAGGACATGAATCACTGGAACCATGCCCTTTGGTCTGATGAGACCAAGATAAACTTATTTGGTTCAGATGTTGTCACGCATTTGTGGTGGCAACCAGATGAGGAGTACAAAGACAAGTGTGTCTTGCCTACAGTCAAGCATGGTGGTGGGGGTGTCATGGTTTGGGGCCGCATGAGTACTGCCAGCTGTGAAGAGCTACAGTTCAATGAGGAAACCATAAATACCAACATGTACTGTGCATACTGAAGCAGAACATGATCTCCTTCCTTTGGATAACTACCCAAAACACACGTCCAAGACAACCACTGCCTTGCTAAAGAAAATGAGGGTAAAAGTGCTGGACTGGCCAAGCATGTCTAAACCGTATTGAGCATATGTGGGCCATCCTCAAACAGAAGGTGAAGGAAAGCAAGGTCAATAACGACCACCAGCTCCATGATGTCATCTTGAAGGAGTGGAAGAGGATTCTAGTGGCTGCAACATGTGAAGCTCTAATGAACTTCATGCCCAAAAGAGTTAAGACAATGCTGAAAAATATAGGTCGCCACACAAAACCCAATAGAGCTGGAGCTTGTCTTTGCACTAACATACAACTCAGCTACTATCCTAGGAGTATCTCTACCATCACACTGGTAGCGGAATTTTCCTACAATCTGTTGGGCTGTACCCTACTAAGGACAGTCTGTGTACTCACCCTAATCCTGAAACATTCTTATACACTTTTCTTCACTGTTTTTCTTCTTGTCTTGTAGTTCTGGTCTGCGGACACCTGGAGCCTAGATTCTCTCCACTACAAGACCTTGGACCTCACCTACCATCACATGGGGACTGCCCCAATCCCATGTATTTGACCTATATTTTGTTTCAGCAGGTTCACTTTCCTTAACATGGACCATCATATCCTGCTCTGTAACCTTAGAGACCCCGCTGCATTGCATCTCCTAGCCTGAGGTGCAGCCTCTGTCTCAAACTAATCTCCATTACGTGGGTTTAAGACCCTCGGCTGGGGGACAGAATCCTTTCCTAGGATTCCGGTTCACACTTTTCTGTTATGATCATTCCACAGCAGTGTCTGACTTTCCCTTTCATTTCACCATGCTTGCAGGGTGTAGCTCTTGCAAAAACATTCACCTCTTTTGATTGCTAGTGCAGAAACATTGGTTGCTACTAGAGACGACATTGGTTTTTACAAGACATGACAACATTTTCGTCATGGCTATCACTTCCCGGATCAAACTTTTGCATAAAAACACCCATATTCTACAGGGAAAAATTG
>JAODAL010078421.1:0-12922 GCA_025379985.1 Phyllomedusa bahiana
AAAGTTAAAGCTGAAATGTTATTATCTATATGAAAAATAAATTATTTTTTTCTCAAAGTGCATTATCTTAGAAAAAGGATCTGCTTTTCCCCAGAAATATTTCTCTATGGGCTGTGTCGGGTATCACAGCTAATCCTTTTTAAAAGGGTTTGGGGCCCCGCTGTTTTTGGGTAGCCTGCTCTTAACAGGGGTTCAAGCTTTCACTTGCTTTTAGGCTGTGGGTGATTTTACAGCAGTGATTGACATACCATCTCTGCTATTCCTAGCAGGGCCTATTAGAGGGACATTACTAATAGAAGAAATCCAGCAGTAAGACAGAGAGTTAAAGTTTACCAGGAACATAGATAAATGAACTCCTGTGCTGCTGCTAAGACACAGAAGGGAGTGATGACACCAGCCTGACCATCCCCACCAGGGTTCGGGGAGCAGTAAGCGAGAGGAAAAGAAAAGATAAGATAAGATAATAAGAGAGATGGTTGTTAACCTATGGAAACTTGTGTACACAAGCAGGAGATAAGATCTGCTCTAGCTTTGAAGGCGAGCAAAATCACAACAGCAATGTATTTATTAATAATCTTTATTTACCATTGCCTACATGTTTAAAGCTAATCAATGTGGTAAGAAAACCCCTATAAGTGATGGACTACTGTGTTGCTGTTTCTCAAAGCACTATGCAATAATATGAGACCTGTTGTAAAGGGAACATAGCATATTCTAGTATTTTTCTAACCTGAAGTAATATATAGAGCAAATGAAAAATTTAGAGTCAACTTCATCTCTTAAAATAATGGGATAAGAAATATTAAAGTTTTCCCCTAATACAGCAGGGGGCACGGTTGCCCCCCCCAGTAACAATATTAATCTAAACCATGTAAAAATTTAAGGGAGCAATGAAATCTTCTCCCGGGGAATTTATGAGACTTTTTGAAACAGATTAAATAAAAAAAAAAAATAGGGGAGAACCGTCACGATCATGGAGGATTTGTAAAAATTAAATGGATTTCCGTTCAAAATCAAGCTAATTGTTGAAAATGTAAAGTTGTCAGGCCAGCCATTGTGGATGAATTTATAGGGACCGGGAGTTTAATTCTGGTAACTGTCTATACTGAAAGCACTGACAGAGAAAGTAAATATTCAGTATACAGTTTTTTCAAATTCACGTATAGAATTATGGGGTCAGACACTCTGTAAAAAAAATGGGGGTTACCCCCTTACACTTATCACTTTTTGTAACTCACACATGGAACATAAAGGTTATTTTAAATTTTACAAAAAGAAATTTAATTAAGGGCTCATTTTTTTTGTTGCAAATAGGCAAAATTTCCTTGATAACAAGTAGTAAACGGGTTTTGCTATTACAGCCTAACGAGTTTCCACTCCCCCAAAAACTTTTTACCAGATAATATGTAATAGAAATAAGGTAATACTTAAGGGGACATTTTTAATTTTAGTTTCATTAACTATGTTTTATCGAAGAAAATTTTTTTTTTAATTTTTAATATATTGTACTTTTTAAATTTGCATCCTAAAGACATTCTCGTGGGTGGTCATTTTGGAGACACTGCTCTTGTATCAGCTGCAAAGACAGTACAACAGGGTTTGTGTCCTTAATGGTAGCTGAAATGAATAGGAGGCAAGCAAAAAGTGTCATAGATTATTACAGGAAGCAATGCAGTAAAGTCCTGGCTGTGGTTTGGATTGAACAATCGGGTTTTTTATATGACCGAGATGACATCGCCGCTCTTAGAACGCTTCAATTCATTTCTCTGTCAGTACAGGCAAAACGACCAAAAAATTTTGAAGGGGGAAACGCAGCCAAAAGGTAATTTAGTACCACTAGAAAAAACTGAGTGGGGGCCCAAGACCTACATAGCGTCAAAGAGCGACTCCTTTTACAAAAACATCAATGTTCCACAGATTAGACAAAACCTGCTCTGTTAAACGCGTACATATAACCCCCCCGCCCCCCCGAATGATGGAGAGGGGTCGCAGTAATTTTGCGTTGACGTCACTGATCATTTTGCCCTTCCTTTCATCCGTCAGTGTTCGCTTTCAATCGGTCAAAAATCCATCAGTATTGCTAAAGCCAAAAAAAAACAGGAGTTGACCAAACAGAGATGAGTAAAAGGGGTATTTGCATGTTTCTGTGTTTTGTACCACTCCGTTTTTGATACCCAATCATCAACAACCTGATACTTTCATTTTCTGACAAATTTAAAAAAAAAAGGGTAAAACCCAAAAATAGTTTCGATGTATACATGGTGGAGGTGGAAACAGCTTAGGAAACCCCAGAGTGTTTTTAGGAAACAGGGGCAGTTGGCAGCCCGCAGGGGTAGGCCACAGAGTGGGACAACACAGGGTGTAGAGGGGCAACAACATCGTAGGCCAAGAGGGGCAAATGACAGGTTGAGGAGGGGGGCAGCAAAAACAGTAGGACACAGAGTGGCACAATACAAGTGTGGAGGTGGCACAACACAGTAACACAGAGTGGGAAAAAGACAGGGTTAGGGGGTGGCAGCAAAAATTAAGCACAGAGTGGGCACAATCCCAGTTTGGGGGTAGCACAACAACAGCACATGAGGGCGGAGAGTGCACAATGATAAATTTTGGGAGTGGAAAACAACATAATAGGCCAGAGTGGGACAATCAACAGGTTGGGGTGGTGCAGCAACAGAAGCGCACATGAGTGGGACAATGAAAATTCTGGAGGTGGCGAACATGAGTAGGCCACAGATTGGCACAAGACCAGTGTGGAGGGCGGCAGCAGCATGAGGTTTTGGAGATGGCACAGACCCGGGTGGGGGCTGAACGGAGGGGGACTTTGGGCAAAAGCAGTGTCTGAAAAATGAGGGGTTTTTTTCACTCGGTGACAGGAAGGAGAGACCAAAGGGAGTAGAGGGAATGGGAAGACAAGGCAGATAAATCCTTGTAGTCATTTGCTGCTGCCATCTGCGCATCTCTATCTTCTGACAGGTCTCCCCGGGGGGTTCATCACGTCACATACCACTGCCACGGCAGCTGGGGGGGGGGATAGGGTCAGTTACAGCCCCTTTAAGCAGCCTTTGTCTGAATTGTTGATGAGCAGCTTACTTCAATGTCTAATGAAGATACTCCCCCCAGCAGCACACCCGGGCAGACCCTGACCCCTACTTTGGGCAACCCTGCCACCCCTGTTGAGATCCCCGGGGGCTATGGGCAGCCAAACTGGTGTGTGGCCGCAACTTGCCGAGTTTGCACTGGAGAAGCTGCCTGCCCGGCCAGTAGTGTGGATCGAGCGGGTGTTCAGGGAGCGGGGCCCAATTTTCCCCAAGAAAACTCGCTTGTCCACCCGAAATTGGGGGGACTCCCCTTTTTTAAAAAGAACGGGCGGGGATCCCCAGGATTTCCCACACACGCTATGGCACAATGAACAGTTGGGGGTGACGGTAGCATCAAAAGTCTACATAATGGAAAAAAAAAAACTGTACACCCCAGTAGGTGTTTTTACTGCCAATGCTTCGCATGAGTGACTCAACCGCCGCTGCCTCGGTGAGTCCCTGTGCCGCTATTTCTTGGACCTGCAAAGAAATTTTTCTACCCCATGACCTTTGGCCCCGAACCCTGCACTGCTGCCCCCTGCTACTCACCCCACATACCGACTTGGGGCTCGCCACTGCCTGATCACAACTACCCCTTTTCCCCAACGTGATGAGGGCCCTTTTTTTTCCCCCCGGCCCCCAAGTGCGTCGGCTATATCGTCAGATTTGTTTTTGCCCGTCACTGCTATCCTCCCAACAGTCTCAGTATGCAGAGCCTGACTGCTTCAACAAAACCCCCCATCCCACTCTCCATATCACTACTTTCCACCTACTGCAAGAAGCAAGGCGGATTTTTCTCCCCCACCTCTTCACTCCAAGTACCCCCCTTAATTGCCCCTCAAAGATTTTGCCCCTCGCTGTTTTGTGGTGCGACCCAACCCCATAGTATTCTCTGGCTGGGGGAACTGAACAAAAACAGGGGCCCGGGTTTTAAAAACGGGAAAGGGCTCTGCACCTTTTCCCCCCGGGTCATCCCAAATTTAAAAGGGTTGTGTCTAAAGAACACCTACTTTTTGACGGGGGTTGTCAGTTTTCATCTGGAGGAAGTTAAATACCAGTCAACGAATCAAGAACCCTTTGGGGTTCCCGGTAAACACTTTCCCCACTAGATGACCCCGGGTTAGTTCGGGTTTCTCCCCCGAGGACCCCGGCTCGATTTTCCCCTTACGTCTGCGCCCTGTGCCTACTCCGGGAATGTTTGTGCCACTGCCATTTCCCCAAAAGAAGGCCCCCTGGCACCTCCCCGTCGCCCTACTTTTTTGATAAAAAATATATAGACACTTTTTAAATTGATAAATGTCTGTATAGGAAAAAACACACACCCTGAAATTTACTCCCAAATTACCCCACAATCAAGAGAAAAAATTAATTTTTGGGGTTTAAAAAAAACCCTACGGGAAACACCAGATGTAATTTAGGCGAAATGGGGCAAAAAAATACGGGAAAACCCCTGTAATTTACCCAAATTAACCCACCAACAAGAGGCAAAAATTAACCCTTTGGGTATAAATTCCCTAAAAGAAAAACCAGATGTAATTTAAGGTGAAATATTGGGCAAAAAAATACAACACCCGTTTTTTTTACCCAAAAATTAACCCACTTATAACCCCTTAACGACCTTTGGGAAACTTTCGCCCCGGGGGCCGCTAAGGGGCCGGGCGGGGGGATCGCCCCGCGACCCCCCCCCCACACCCCGCCGGGTTTTAAGCGAAAATTTCGCCGCTAACACCTGGCAAAAACAGCGCCGCGGGGCTCCGCCCCCGGCCCGCTTTTTTTACCCCATAAACCCCGCCGGGGCCAAAGGGCCGGGGCTTTCGGGAATTAACGCCGATGGGGTGCCCGCCCCCGATGGGTTTCGGGATCGGCATCAGCGCAGCAATGCTGCGCCGATCCATCCCCGGGGCCCAAGGGGGTGGGGAGCCCTTTTGAAGGCCCCCCCGTCACTTACCCTGGCCGGTTTGCCCCACCCGTCCGCAAACAGGGAAATGGGGGAAAAAGCCATCTTTGACACCCCAAAGGGGCTCCCCCCCTGCACCCGGAAAAAATACCCCGGCCCTTTTGGCCCCGGCCGGGTTTTTTTCCTTTTTTGCACCCGTCCCCACGGCCGCGGGGGTTTGGGGGGGGGGGGGCTTTTCCCGGGAATGAAACGGAGAAAAACCCCCCCCCTCCCTTTGGGAAACAAAAATTTGTTTCCAAAAAAAAAGGACGGAAGATTTTGGGTTCTACAATGTTTTGCCGCCGGGGCCCCCCGGCGCAAAACCGCCACGGCAAAACCCTTTCAGTGGGAAGGGAACACGGGTTTCCATAGAGCACCAAATTTTTGCTCATTTTCGCCGCCCCTTTTTTTTAGGTGGTCAGAAAAACCGCCAAAACCCCCTGAAAAACCGGGCCCAAAAACCCGTGGGGTGGGGGGGGGGCCCCTTTCCCAAATTTCCAAATTTGGGTATGCAATGCATTAGGTTGTAATTTAAAAATCGCGGGCCCCCTATTTGGGCCCAAAAATCAAAAGGGTCCCAAAGGTTTTCAGTAAAAAAAAAAAGTTTTTTAAAAACCAAAAAAAAAAAAAAAAAATTCAAAAAAAACCCCCCCCTTTTTCCCTTTTATATATAAAATAATTTAAAAAAATAAAAAATTTTCACCCTATTTTTGGGATCGCCGCAACCGAAAAATCCCCAATTTAAAAAAACAATAACATCATTTAAAAACCTGTACGCTGAACACCGTAGAAAAGAAAAATTTTCCAAAAGCCAAAATTGCGTTTTTTTGTCCTTTTACCATTCAAAAAATGGTAAAAAAAAAAAAAGATTAAAAAAAGTTCCCCAAAGCAATTTCCCAAAAAGCTAGCGATAAAAAATACACTTCAGCCCCCCAAAAAATGCCCCCTCACTGACGCCCCTAGGGGTTAGTAAAAAAAAATTACTGGTTCCCCACAAAAGGGGGCCGTGGCGCAAAAAACAAAAATAAAAATGTTTTTGGGAAAAAAATTTTTTTGGTACCCAAAAAAATAAAAAGGGAAAACCCCACATGTTTGGTATTGCCCGGAAAGCGTAAAAACCCTTTAAAAACCCGATAACACATTATATTTTCCGAAGATTAAACACCGTAAAACAAAACCCCCCCCCAAAAAAAGGCAAAAAACATTTTTTTTTACAATTTGTCCCCCTTGGAAAATTTTTTTTCGGTTTCCCCCTTTTATTCTATATTATAGTGAATAAACCTTAGAAAATACATCTTGTTTCCCCCAAAATAAAAACCCTCATTGGGCCCAAGGATTTGGAAAAAAAAAAAAGGTTTTGGCTTTTAGAAGGGGAGGGGGGAAAAATGAAAAGTGTCCCCAAAAAAAAAAAGGGGCCCGGCTTAAGGGGGTTTAAAAGGTTAAAATTTTCCCTTTGGGTAGAAAAAACCCAATTTTGGAAATTTAGGCATGTATGGGCAGAAGACACCCACCCTGGGGCTTTAAGGGGAAAACCTCACAAACTAAAACAAAATAAAAAATCGGGTTTAGTAACAAGTTGTATATACACACACTTGTGAAGGTCTTTTACTCCAGTAGCTGAAAAAAAAAAAGTTTCTTTTTCTAAAGAGTGCAATATAGGCAGCAGCAGCAAGAAAGCTTAATTTACAGATTTACAGTAAAAATGTAGAATTTAAATGCCGGCCGAAAATTTTTAAAGGCTGTAGGTCCCCCAGAAAGCCCCCTGGGGGGGTTTTATTTGGGTTTATGTCTGCACATGTCCAAATTTAAGGGGGTTCTTTTCCCTTTTTCCCCAGAGTTCCCTGCCCCATGTTAAAGCCCCTTCTCACGGCCATTTTTTAAAAAAAAAAAATTTTGCTCCCGTGAAGTACCATAAACTTCGGCTCGGCAGAACCAAAGTATTTTCCCGAAATTAAATTAATTTTCCCCTTCCCTTAGAATCGATTCGCCCCCCCCCCTATTTATAACACAAACGTGATTTAAATTATGTCATTTCTGCTAATACGATCCCTTTAACTGATGTCATTCTTCAGTACCATCTCATCAAAATAAGAGCACAACAAGTTGTAAAATAGCAGTATTGCTTGCTACAGTTTAGCTTGCAGTTGCTTTGCTCACAACTAAACATTGATCAACCCCACAACACCATTTTTGAAAGGTAACGGTGGTCAAATATACACTCACCGGCCACTTTATTAGGTACCCCCTTCCCCAACGCTCGTTAACACTTAATTTTAAATCACCAATCACATGCGGAACTCGGGCTTTAGGCATGTGACATGGTCAAGAAATCTCCGCAGTTCAAACCCAACACGTAGGGGGAAGAAAGGTAATTTGATCCCTTTTGAACGGGCATGGTTTTTGGTGCCAAAGGGGCGGGTCTAGTATTTCAGAAACTGTGATGGGGGATTTTAAAACCCCCCCCCAAAACCCTCAATTTACAGGATGGTCCAAAAAGAAAAAACACCAGTGACGGCAGTCCTGTGGGCGGAAATCCCTTTTTTGGCAGAGGTCAAAGGGGAAAAAGGGCAGACTTTTTTCAGCTGAAAAAAGGCAACAGTACTCAAATACCACCCTTAAAACCAAAGGTAGCAGAAGAGCATCTCTGAACGCACATATGGCGAACTTGAGGCAGAGGGGCTACAGCAGCGGAAGACCACACCGTTCCCACCCCCTTTACTAAAAACAGAAACTGAGGCTCCAATTTGCCCAAGCTCACGAAATTGGCAGTAAAGATTGGAAAAACGTTGCCTGGTCTGAGGGTTCTGATTTCTGCTGGACTTTGGTGGTAGGGTCAAATTGGCGTCAACAACATGAAAGCGGATCCATCCTCCTTGTACAACTTCAGGCTGGGGTGGTGGTGTCAGGTGTGGGGAAATTTTCTTTGGGACTCTTTGGCCCTTGGTACTAATTGGCATCGGCAACACCTTTTTTGGGAATCTAAGCCCCAAGAATTGGGCAGTTTTGAAAACAAAAGGGGTCCAACCCGTTTACAGCATGGTGTACCTAATAAATTGGGCCGGTGAGTGTAGAAGTGGACTTTTGATCCACTTAATGTATTTGAACCCTTGGGGGAGCATCCCAATTATTCCCCCGTCTACCCCCACCCCTTTCAGACAAGCATTGCTTCGTTAACAAGAATTTGTTTTTAATAGTCCCAACAGCAGCACAACCACTTTTGCCCCTGTGAACTGGTAACAGTTGGAACTTTTAATCAAGATAAAAATGTCTAGCAAATAACTAGTCAACTAGGTGCTACTCCTTTATATAGCTGGATAACCAGCATGCTGTGTGTTTATTATAAAGCAAATAAGGAAGACTAGGGCAGGATAACTAGTTAACTAGTCGCTGCTCCTTTAAGAAGCTAAATAATCAGCATGCTGCATGTTTATTAGGGAAACAAAAAGAAACACACGCAGGGTGCTTCTGCTGCTTTTGGGACTAAGAAAATTGTTTAGAAATCAATGCTTCTTTTATGTCCCAATAGCAGAACAACTACTGGGGATTTAGGAAGCAGAAACCCATAGGGAGGGTTCTCATGCCTGACAGAGTTTCCGAGGGTTTAAAGTATGATAGTTAAGTTTGGGCTCCATAAGCCACACTACAAATTCTATTTAAGGGAATCAGAAATTTTGGTTAGGTTGTAAATACGCAGATGTTTTAACAAAAGCAATAGGCTCCCTAGTCTGGGAAATAAATGTCAGTCTCAGTATTTCCATAACTCGCAAACTTTGTAGCTTTAAAGAGATTTAACCATATATACTTCTTTAAGAATACGACTCGAATTCCTGCCTTTATCACCTCTCCAGTCTTGTTCAGATGGATTTTAAAATATCTGGGAATGTAAGAGAAGTGAAAATTCAACGTACTTTAGAAGAGAACTAATGGTAGGATGCTTGACAGGAAAGTACCTAATATTTTACATGAAGGTAGGGACATGGCAGAAAACAAAATATGGGGTTCTGCCATGGAGAAGATTTGCAGCTACTGTCTCTTTAGTGGAAAGGATCATCATCTCCTTGCTGAAGGAAAGGGGTTTAAGAGTACACTCATAAAGGGCTCAAATGGAAGGGTCACATCTAGACCATTGAGAAAAGCTGATATATCTTCCTGGGGACTTGGCTTGAGGACAAAGGGACTTACTTTGATGGAGTTCATCATGCATCTCTTGACTAAAGGTTCTTAGAATAAAGCCTGTTTTAGGAATGCGAACATGGCAGCCAAACTAAACTTCCAGGGTAGATGAGCTAATTCCTTTTTCTGCATCATCATGTAGATACTACAGTCTTTTCTTGAGTGGAGGATCCCTGTCCCCAGCAATCTGTACATCATAATTCAAGTAGATCATCCGAATCCTTACATAGGCTTTTTCTTTACGTAGGCTTTCTCGTTATATAGGCTGACCCTTATTGTGACCATGTTCTTAAGACTTTATCAGAAAGCCCTCTAAACGTATAGCAGAGGCTAGTCAGCTTTCAGGTTGTCAAACCTAGGTCTACAGTGCTGGCCAAAAGTATTGGCACCCCTGCAATTCTGTCAGATAATACTCAGTTTCTTCCTGAAAATGATTGCAATCACAAATTATTTGGTATTATTATCTTCATTTAATTTGTCTTCAATGGAAAACCACAAAAAGAATTGTCATAAAGCCAAATTGGATATAATTCCACACCAAACATAAAAAAGGGTCTGGACAAAAGTATTGGCACTGTTTGAAAAATCATGTGATGCTTCTCTAATTTGTGTAATTAACAGCACCTGTAACTCACCTGTGGCACCTAACAGGTGTTGGCAATAACTAAATCACACTTGCAGCCAGTTGACATGGATTAAAGTTGACTCAACCTCTGTCCTGTCCTTGTGTGGACCACATTGAGCATGGAGAAAAGAAAGAAGACCAAAGAACTGTCTGAGGACTTGAGAATCCAAATTATGAGGAAGCATGAGCAATCTCAAGGCTACAAGTCCATCTCCAAAGACCTGAATGTTCCTGTGTCTACCGTGCGCAATGTCATCAAGAAGTGTAAAGCCCATGGCACTGTGGCTAACCTCCCTAGATGTGGACGGAAAAAAAAAAATTGACGAGAGATTTCAACGCAAGATTGTGCGGATGGTGGATAAAGAACCTCGACTAACATCCAAACAAGTTCAAGCTGCCCTGCAGTCCGAGGGTACAACAGTGTCAACCCGTACTATCCGTCGGTGTCTGAATGAAATGGGACTGTATGGTAGGATACCCAGGAAGACCCCACTTCTTACCCCAAGACATAAAAAGCCAGGCTGGAGTTTGCCCAAACTTACCTGAGAAAGGCTAAAACGTTGTGGACGAATGTTCTCTGGTCAGATGAGACAAAAGTTGAGCTTTTTTGGGAAAAGGCATCAACATAGAGTTTACAGGAAAAAAGAGGCATTCAAAGAAAAGAACACGGTCCCTACAGTCAAACATGGCGAAGGTTTCCTGATGTTTTGGGGTTGCTTTGCTGCCTCTGGCACTGGACTGCTTGACCGTGTGCATGGCATTATGAAGTCTGAAGACTACCAACAAATTTTGCAGCATAATGTAGGGCCCAGTGTGAGAAAGCTGGGTGTCCCTCAGAGGTCATGGGTCTTCCAGCAGGACCCAAAACACACTTCAAAAAGCACTAGAAAATGGTTTGAGAGAAAGCACTGGAGACTTCTAAAGTGGCCAGCAATGAACCCAGACCTGAATCCCATAGAACACCTGTGGAGAGATCTCAAAATGGCAGTTTGAAGAAGGCACCCTTCAAATCTCAGGGACCTGGAGCAGTTTGCCAAAGAAGAATAGTCTAAAATTATGGTTACCGGAAGCGGTTATTCGCAGTTATTTTGACTAAAGGTTGGGCTACCAAGTATTAGGCTGAGGGTGCCAATAATTTTGTCCGGCCCATTTTTGAAGTTTTGGGTGAAATAATCAATGATTTGATTTGTGTCTCATTCTATTTTGTGTTTATTCATTGCAAGCCAAATCAATGAAGATAGTACTACCACAGAATTTGTGATTGCAATCAGTTTCAGGAAGAAACTGAGTATTATCTGACAGAATTGCATGGGTGCCAATACTTTTGGCCACCACTGTAGGTTGGAGTAAGACTCTCTGTTGGTCATAACTCCTTTTAATGAAGCACTGCCCCTATTAAAAGACTGGCATGATTGCTTTTACTGAGCCCGGTTTGTATAGGTATTCTCTATTGGTCACTGACCCTCAACAGTGATCCTGTTCTTATACTGCATTAGAAAAAAACCCTCGTATATAGAGGACTATTTATCCTCCAGGCTAACCTTTGTTAAATTAGATGCTGCTCATACTGTTCATTTGAACATTGAAAACATTTTAATCTGGTTCTGAATAGGATCTGAACCTACAACCTATATGTTCTTAAGCAGCAAGGCTAATTGTGCCACCCACTTCATGGCTGTCATGCTGGAGATTCCTGCTTAGAAGTAAGATGTGGATATAAATACGAAAGACTTCTCACAATATCTGAAAGATGCTGGAGCCAAAGGGACTATCGAGTATGGACTATTCTGTAGATACCGTAGATAACCTGGAATGTCTATAAGGAGGGAAGATTTCATTATGCCTAAGGTAAAACATACAATAGCAGGCTGCAACAGCAGCTTCATAGACTGAAATCTAACAACATAAGCAGCTCACTAGTGTACCACCTGTCCTTGCCCTGCATAGAACAGAAAAAAAAAATACACAGCATGCTGGTTTTCCAGCTATTTAAAGGAGCAGAGCCTAGTTAACTAGATATTTGACTACATAAAGGAAAAATTGCAGCACTCAGGTAGTCAGATGAAAAAACGTGAAAAACGTGTATTTATTTCCACATGTGGTAATAAATACATGTTTTTTACGTTTTTTCATCTGACTACGTGAGTGCTGCAATTTTTCCTATATGTAGTTAAATTGGCTTCCCTTGCCGGGAATCCACTATTGCTGGCACCCCGCTGAAGTTACACTGTGGAAGTGCGGCTGATTTTCTTTGATCTATTGATTGATAGATATTTGACTAGATATGTGATAGATATATTTGTCTTGACTACAGCTTCCATCTGTCCTATGAGTTCTCATGGGTAGAAATACCCCAGTGGTTGTCGTGCTGCTAGTGGGACATATGAGAAGCTTAGATTATTTTTCATCCAAAGTGCCTAGTGTCCTTTTATAACTTCTGTGGATTCCTGCACTGAGCATAGTCATTTTGTACTTTATCATATAAAAAAATGGCAGATGCCAAGCAAAATTTCACAGAAAGTAGCCTTTAAATGTCCAAAGCATACAATGGTCAAAGAAACAAGGGAAAACAGAAATCCAAAGAAAAGCATTTAGGGCAACATGTATGAACGGGGCTGCACCAGTTATCTGGTTTAAAATAGCTGTAGTAGACCAGTTCTATAGATATATGAACAGTCACACTCCAAACTTTGGTGCAATTTGGGGTGTTTTAGGGGTGTGTTGCACCATAATCATAGAAGTATATACATTTACGATTCTTTGATGCCAAACCTAGGTGTACAACAATTAGAAAAGCCAGACCAAGTTAAAGGTGGTCTGCCTGAGCTAGACTTGTTGTATTGGCATTACAATGCGCCTGTATGTATGACCTGCAGAAGAACAGGTTCATACATTCTGGTGCATTATACACTCCCTTAAATGGGTTTTCTCACTAAAAAGATCATATCTCTAATGATGGGGACAGTAAAAATAAGTACTTTTGCAATTGGTTAGCATTACCTAAATCATTTAGTATAGCAGCTAAGAGCTAATCTGAGTGTTCTACACCTGAAACTGCAGCCCGGGCTTGGGCCACGTCCAGTTTGCTGTGATTAGCTGATTAGTAGGGGG
>JAODAL010078422.1:0-12921 GCA_025379985.1 Phyllomedusa bahiana
AAATTTGCTAGATAAGGCAAAGTTCTAGCACTTGCTGGGGTGTGCACATATTCAACAATAATCATGATAGTTAATGATGTTTCAGGAACTTATTCAGCATCTTTCATCTTTCTAATCACGGGAAGAAATGATTCTCTTGTAGTGGCTGGTGTGAACCCAGTTGTTCTTTCCCTCTGTAACGGAGCTCGGCGCCGCGGCTCTTTGCGGCTGTCCCCCTGCGCTTATGGGGTCTGGCGCGGGTGCCGCGGCTGCCCTTGCCCTTCTGCTTCTGCCCAGGAAACCCCATACTCACCAGTCCCTGCTCCTGTGTCTGGCTCCGACGGCCGCCGCACGAGTACCTGCTGCTTATGGCGCGCGACGGCTGGTCGGGATTTAAAGAGATAGCGCGCCGGTAATTGGCATTCGAAGGACGCTGACCCTATTTAGTGTGCACGCCTCCTACACTCACTGCCAGTTCGTTGGTGTGTGTTGGAGTGCTTAGTCTGTATTCAGAAGTTCATCTTGCCTACCCGTGTACCAGTTCGCCTGCTTACGTTTCCTGACTCTGCCTGTTTGCCGCCTGCCCTGACCTTCTGCCTGTCTCTGACCACGAATCTCTGCCGTCTGTCCTGACCTCCTGCCTGTCCCCGACTACGTCTCCAGATTCTGATTCTGTACCACGCATTACCCCGGTCGCCGCTGCAAGTAAGTCACGTCAGGGGTAGCGACCTGGTAGCCTCACGCCGCAGCAAGTCCATCCCGCTTTGCGGCGGGCTCTGGTGAATACCGGGGGCTAATTAGACTCCGCTCCCTGGCGTGGCTTAACTATCATCACTTGTGGTGGTCCAGCGAATCCACCTCTGCGTTACAGTACGAACTGGCCATGGATTCCGCCAGGGTACCTCTGCCCGACCTACGGAATGTCACAACGGCAGTCGCCCAGCAGAGCCAACGTATTGACCAGCTAGCGGCCATGATGCAGAACCTTGCGACCCATCTACCTCCACCAGCTGCCGCTGCCACACCTGCATCCATTGCTCCAGCATTCATTGCTCTACCTGCTCCGGCTTTGGGACCCTCTCTGCATCTGCCTCTCCCCTCATGCTACAATGGAGACCCCAAGAAATGCCGAGGGTTCATCAGCCAATGCTCCATCCACCTCGAGATGATGGGGCATCAATTCCCTACAGAGCGTGCCAAGGTGGCCTTCATAATCAGCCTCTTGTCTGGAGAAGCCTTGGTTTGGGCCACGCCACTATGGGATCGAGGGGATCCTCTGACCGCTGACCTCCAAACCTTCCTCTGGGGGTTCCGCACGGTCTTTGAGGAACCAGGCCGTACTTCTTCAGCCGCCGCAGCACTGCTCCGGATGCGTCAGGGCGACACCACGGTCGGTCAGTATTCTGTGCAGTTTCGCACTCTCGCTTCGGAGCTGGACTGGAATAACGAAGCTTTGGTGGCGACGTTCTGGCAAGGTCTCTTGGGACGAATCAAGGATGAGCTTGCCGCTCGGGATCTACCATCTGCTTTGGATGACTTAATCCACCTAGCGACTCGAGTTGATATTCGGTTCGCCGAAAGGCAACAAGAGCTCCGCCTTCAATGGGAGGTCATCCGTCCACGCCGTTTACCCCACTTGGCTCCCACTTTCCAGCGGCCAGCTCCTCCTCCTCCGATGGTTTCCGAGGAAGAACCTATGCAGGTTGAGAGAGCCTACCTGTCCCAGCAGGAGCGTTCACAGCGTCGTCAGAAGCAGCTGTGTTTCTATTGTGGCGGTTTTGGCCATTTTATTGGGGACTGTCCGGTGCACCCGGGAAACTTCCGCACCTAGGGCTCGTAGGAGAGGCAACCCTAGATGTCAGGGCGGCCTCTCCCCGTCTGACCATGCCCGTATGTATTGGTGTTTCACCGGACAGCACCTTTCAGGCCACTGCCTTTATTGATTCAGGATCTGGAGGAAATTTCATAAGTCACGAACTTGTGACCAGGTTTCTTCTCATCAGTCAGTGGTGAATGCCTTAAGGATGCTATCCTCTTCCGCACTTCTCCCCTCACCTTGCAGATTGGGGCTCTTCACAAGGAGACTTTGCAACTTCTCGTCCTGCCTCGATCCCCGTCTGAAATCCTTCTGGGCCTCCCGTGGTTGCAGGACCATACCCCGACCTTGGACTGGAGCCAGGGGCGTTGCTAGGGTCCTAAAACATCCGGGGCTCGGGCCCTTTGTGTTTTTCTGGGTAGGGCTGGGTTCACACAACATTTTTCGTGCCTCATGTGAACTGCGGATGTTTTTTTTACAGAGAAAAACCTTCTGTTCCTGTCACTAATTTTCTGCACATCCACACAGATCCCGTCCATCTCCTCAGCAGTCACTGTACAGTAAAAGTCACCAATGACAAATTTACTTTTTCAGAACTTCTCCCCTTCATATGACAATACCCCTAAACAGTCACCAAACATCCACCTACACATGGAGCAAATCTACCAGACAAGTGATTGTTACTAAAACCCTCCTACAAAACCAAGACCCCAAACTATTACTACTTAAGGCTCAAATAATCCTGCCAGACCCTGACCGAACGCAACCCCCACATGTGACTATCCACTGCACACAGGCCAAAGAGACATATATTACCGCCATACAGGGACCAGATATGGTAGATACTAGTTGTTATGTAGACTCTGCAGACATATAAGTGATTACACTGCAGTTACATTAGTGACTCACCGGAGACGTCTTTTCCTGATCAGAGTCGTTCACCTTCCAGTCTCTTCTACATCCGGTTCACACCTTCATGATGATTGATCCCGTCCAATACTAGTCCCTGAGGATTTGGACACAAATATCTTATATTCCACACTTTTCCAGCAACTCCTTAATTATAGGTATAGCAGTCCAATCAGTTAGGTATATGGGGCACTGAAGCAGTATATGGGGCCACAGGCAGGTATATGGGGCCACAGGCAGATATATAGGGCCACAGGCAGGTATATAGGGGCCCACAGGCAGGTATATGGGGCCACAGGCAGTATATAGGGGGCACAGGCAGTATATGGGGGCCACAGGCAGGTATATAGGGGCACTGAGGCAGTATATGGGGCCACAGGCAGTATATGGGGGCACTGAGGCAGTATATGGGGCCACAAGAAGGTATATAGGGCACTGAGGCAGAATATAGGTCACTGAGGCAGTATATGGGGTCACTGAGCAGTATATGGGGGCCACAGGCAGGTATATAGGGACACAGGCAGTATATGGGGGCCACAGCAGGTATATAGGTGCACAGGCAGCATATGTGGCCACAGCAGGCATACTGTGGCCACATGCAGGCGTATGGGGGCCACAGGCAGGCATATGGGGGCCACAGGCAGGGATATGGGGGCCACAGGCAGGGATATGGGAGCCACAGGCAGTATATGGGGGCCACAGGCAGAATATGGGGGCCACAGTCAGCATATGGGGGCCACAGAGAGGGATATGGGGGCACACAGGCAGGCATTATAGGGCACAGACAGGATATGGGGGCCACAGGCAGGGATATGGGGGCCACAGGCAGGCA
Source organism: Phyllomedusa bahiana (assembly GCA_025379985.1). Classification (NCBI taxonomy): domain Eukaryota; kingdom Metazoa; phylum Chordata; class Amphibia; order Anura; family Hylidae; genus Phyllomedusa; species Phyllomedusa bahiana. The sequence continues at coordinate 3,537 of JAODAL010078422.1, forward strand.
ATATAGGGGCACAGGCAGGGATATGGGGGCCACAGGCAGTATAGGGGGGCCACAGGCAGGGATATGGGGGCCACAGGCAGGGATATGGGGGCCACAGGCAGGGATATGGGGCCACGGGCAGTATATGGGGCCACGGGCAGGCATATAGGGGCACAGGCAGTATAAGGGGGCCACAGGCAGGGATATGGGGGCCACAGGCAGGGATATGGGGGCCACAGGCAGGGATATGGGGGCACAGCCAGTATATGGGGGTCACAGCCAGTATATGGGGGTCACAGGCAGGCATATAGGGGCCACAGGCAGGCATTATAGGGGCACAGGCAGTATATGGGGCCGCAGGCAGGGATATGGGGGCCACAGGCAGGCGATGGGTGCCACAGCTAGCGCATTATATGGGGCACAGGCAGGGATATGGGGGCCACAGCAGGCATTATAGGGGCACAGGCAGGGATATGGGTGCCACAGGCAGGCATTATAGGGTCACAGGCAGTATATAGGGGTACTGAGGCAGGTACACGCGTTCAAAATAACAACATTCATACTCACCTTAACTCCCCCGGCGAGTGCGCTCTGTCCTCTTCAGTCCCGCGCTCCTCCGGCAGCTCCTCGGGCGCACGGCCAATGACGCGCTGTGCGCCCAAGGACAGGCAGCGTCGCGATGACATCACATCATCGCGACGCGGCCGGCTGAGGCGCACGGGGCCGGCGGCGGGTCCTCAGCGCTGTGAGGACCCGGCGGCCCCGCTGTGTCGGACCTGCGGGCCCGACCACTGTCTGCGGGCAGGGAGCGCTCCCGCTCTCTGCTCCGCAGAAGCCCTCAGCTGAGTGTGCGTCCAGCGGACGCACATGCAGCTGAAGGGCCAGTCGGTGCTCCAGGCCCAGGGCAGAGGCCTGGAGCCCAGGAGACTCGAGGCACAGGGTGTTTTATTCGGGGCCCGAGCCCCGAATAAAACAGCCTAGCGACGCCCCTGACTGGAGCACAGGTGAAGTCATGCGTTGGGGTTTCGCATGTCTCTCGCGTTGCCTGTCGAAGCTGCAACCTGCTGCAACCTGCTCCTAGGGTCGCCTCCCTGAAATCTACCAAGCCTCCACCAGGCCTACCTCTTCCTCCACACCGGCCTTATGATTGTCCCTACAACCTGGCTGTACTCCTCCCCCGGGCCGAGTCTATGCCCTCTCCGTCCCGGAGACTAAGGCTATGTCAGAGTACATAATTGAGAACCTCCGTAAAGGCTTCATCCGTAAGTCCTCGTCTCCAGCAGGAGCCGGCTTCTTTTTCGTGGAGAAAAAAGACGCGTCTCTCCGGCCCTGCATCGACTATCAGGGCTTAAATAAAATTACGGTGAAAAAACGCTACCCTCTGCCCTTGATCTCTGAACTTTTCGACCGCCTGCGTGGCGCAAAAATCTTTTCCAAGCTGGATCTACGCGGTGCTTATAACTTAATCCGCATTCGAGAAGGTGATGAGTGGAAAACAGCGTTTAATACGCGGAATGGCCACTTCGAGTATCTCGTTATGCCATTCGGTCTCTGCAACGCCCCTGCCCTGTGTTTCAGAACTTTGTCAACGAGATCTTCCGGGACCTACTCTACGTCTGTGTTATTGTTTACTTGGACGATATTCTAATTTTTTCTCCTGATCTTCAAACTCATCGTCACCATGTCCAGCAGGTCCACAGGCGACTCCGCACCCATCAGCTCTTTGCCAAACCGGAGAAGTGTCTCTTTGTGCGTACCAGCTTACCCTTCTTAGGGTACATCGTCTCTGATAAGGGTCTCCGGATGGATCCTTCAAAACTCTCCGCAGTTTTACAATGGCCACATCCGGTGGGCCTTCGGGCCATTCAACGTTTTTTGGGATTCGACAATTATTATAGACAATTTATCCCACACTTCTCTATGCTTGTGGCTCCCCTGGTGGCTCTAGCTAAGAAAAACGGCAATCCCAAATCCTGGCCCCCAGAAGCTCAAGAAGCCTTCAACCGTCTCAAATCTGCATTCATGTCTGCTCCGGTTCTGTCTCGCCAGGACCCTAACCGCCCATTCATTCTCGAAGTGGACGCTTCCTCTGTGGGCGCTGGCGCTGTCCTCCTGCAGAGATCCTCCTTGGGTAAACTGCATACTTGTGGATTTTTCTCCAAAACTTTCTCTCCTGCCGAGAAGAATTATACCATTGGTGATCGCGAATTATTGGCCATAAAGTTGGCTCTAGAAAAGTGGTGTCACCTGCTGGAGGGGACTCGTCACCCTATTAACATCTTCACCGACCATAAAAACCTTCTATATCTTCAGTCGGCTCAACGCCTGAATCCCGGGCAAGCCAGATGATCGCTCTTTTTTGCCCGTTTTGACTTCCTTCTGCACTTTCGGCCAGCCGGGAAGAACGTCAAAGCTGACGCCCTATCTCGTTCTTCAGATACGGTGGGTCTTGAGTCTCCTCCACAGCACATAGTCCCTCCAGAATGGCTCGTCATGGCTGCTCCCGTGGGTCTTCAACACTTGCCCCCCCCGGTAAGACTTATGTGCGTCCTGCCTTGCAGCCTAGAATCCTGAAGTGGGGACATTCTTCCTGAACAGCTGGACATCCTGGAGTCCATCGGTCTCTACAGCTGGTCTCCCGTTATTACTGGTGGCCCACTCTCGCTCAAGAGGTCAGGGACTTTGTTCTGGCCTGCACCTCCTGTGCCCGTAATAAGGTCCCTCGTCTCAAACCCGCGGGCCTTCTTCAGCCTCTCCCTGTGCCGGTAAAACCCTGGACCCATGTCACTATGGACTTTGTTACAGATCTCCCGCCCTCATCTGGAAACACGGTCATCTGGGTGGTGACCGATCGTTTCTCCAAAATGGCTCATTATATCCCTCTGCCTGGGTTACCCTCTGCCCCCCAGCTGGCCCAACATTTTTTCCGGCATGTTTTCCGATTGCACGGTCTCCCTTTGCATATTGTCTCTGACAGGGGAGTCCAGTTTATTGCTAAATTTTGGCGGGCTCTGTGCTGTCAGTTGCAGGTTCAGCTAGATTTTTCATCTGCATACCATCCTCAAACTAACGGGCAGGTAGAGCGGGTTATCCAGGTGTTGGGTACCTACTTGCGGCATTTTGTGTCTGGCCGTCAGGATAACTGGTCCGATCTTCTCCCCAGGGCAGAGTTTTCCTATAACTCTTTAGATTCGGAATCCGCTGGGGCCTCCCCCTTTTTTTTCGTCTTTGGGTTACATCCCCGCCCACCTCTCCCCCTGGCTACCTCATCCCTTGTCCCAGCCGTGGATGCCCAAGTAAAGGACATAAAGGCTCTCTGGCAACTCACACGACAGGCCCTGCTACGGGCTTCTGCTCGCACCATACTTCAGGCTGACAGGTATCGTAGGTCCCCGCCCTTATTTGAGCTGGGCGATAGGGTTTAGTTATCCACCAAGTACATCCGCTTCAAAGTGTCCAGTTACAAGTTGGGCCCCAAATACTTGGGGCTTTTGTGGTACTTTGGAGACTGAACTCAGTATCCTACAAGCTTCGCTTGTCCCCGACCCTACGTATCCCGAACGCCTTTCACGTTCCCCCTCCCAGCCGGTGGTGCTGAACCGCTTCTCCCGTAGATCTGTCTCGCCTTCTCCTGTCGCTAAATACAGATAACATCTTTGAGGTCAAGAGTGTTGGCGAGAAACAGTGAGGGGGAAGCGGTTATTCCTTATTGACTGGAAGGGCTTCGGTCCGGAGGAGCGTTCATGGGAACCAGAGGCCAACCTGTCCCCTAACCTCCTCTCTAAATTCCAAAGGAAGAGGGGGAGACCTAAGGGGTGGGTGGGGTACTGTAACGGAGCTCGGCGCCGCGGCTTGCCGTGGCCATCCCCCTGCGCTTACGGGTCCGGCGCAGCTGCCCGCAGCCCTTGCGCTTCTGCTTCTGCCCAGGAAACCCCGTACTCACCAGTCCCCGCTCCTGTGTCTGGCTCCGACGGTCGTATCCGCTGCTTAGGGCGCGCGACGGCTGGTCGGGATTTAAAGGGATAGCGCGCCAGAAATTGGCCTTTGCTGGACGCTGACCCTATTTAGTGTGCATGCCTCCTACACTCACTGCCAGTTCGTTGGTTTGTGTTGGAGTGCTTAGTCTGTATTCAGAAGTCCGTCTTGCCTACCCGTGAACCAGTCCGCCTGCTTACTTTTCCTGACCTTGTCTGTTTGCCGCCTGCCCTGACCTACTGCCTTTCTCTGACCACGAACCTCTGCCGCCCATCCTGACCTCCTGCCTGTCCCCGACTACGTCTCCGGATCCCGATTCTGTGCCACGCATTACCCCAGCCGCCGCCGCAAGCAAGTCACGTCAGGGGTAGCGACCTGGTAGCCTCACGCCGCAGCAAGTCCATCCCGCTTTGCGGCGGGCTCTGGTGAACACCGGGGGCTACTTAGACTCCGCTCCCTGGTGTGGATTAACTATCATCGCTTGCGGTGGTCCAGTGAATCCACCTCTGCATTACACCCTCTAGTTTCATCATAGTCTCAGTTGTCAGCAGAACTTGATAGGGACCTTCGTAATGATGGGCTCAAGGCTTCTTCTCACGTGTCTTTTAAGGACCACCCAATCACTCAGCTCAAGGTTGTGGCTACTCAGGTCACTGCTCATTTCTGGAATAGAATCAAAAACTTGTTTTTGTACTGCTTCAAGGTGTTTCTGCCGAGTCCGTACATATCCTATCGTACATATCATACTGTTATGGTGTATGAGTAAAACCTGTGGGAAATATGGCCCTGTCTTGGGGGAGTACCAACTAAGATATCATAGGGGGGACAGTTTCATTTTCCTTAAGGTGTAAGACTGAAAACAAAGCTAATGGCAAACACTCTGGCCATGGCTTCCCTGTTTCTTTAATTTAACTGTTCTATTTTTCCTTTCCTCTGAAGATGGTAGAGAACGTGAAAGGCCTTTTCTATACCTAAGGCACTCGTCTCTTCTTTCATGACTTCTCCTGTGAAGTGTGTTCCTCTATCACTCTCCCATTGCTTCCCTGGTAGCCAAATCAACACCTTAATCAATTTTTGGGGCACTTTTCCTGTTTGCTTTCTGTTTTGGGGAAGGCTTCTAGGCCATCCAGAAAGAGATCTACGCCAAGAAGGACAATTTCACTCCTTGAACGGATACAGATGGTAAAGGGTATAATGTGTCCTGGGGACCTTTCCTACATTACCTATTCTGTGTTTTGCACATGTCATACGGGCTTGATAGTATCTGGCTGGGCCGTACTGAAGCCAAGAGCAACCCCAATACTTGTTTACTAGCAAACATATACATAGTGGTCTTGGACTGGTGGGTCAGTCCATAGGCTGCTTAGGCCATCATTGGGAAAAGGACCCAGGGGAGGCAGAGCTTATTGCCCACACTCCACAGGCCACCCTCATTTAACTGAGCTCCCTGTTTCTCCCACTCCCCCTTTTCGACCTTCTGAGCTTTGGATTGAAGGGTCCTAAGGACATCAGGGTTACAGGGTCTAGGTGGACACGGCCTGTACAGTCACAAGACCCTTTAAACCCCTTTAGGATTTGTCGAGCCAGTTTTGCCGCTTTTTGTCTGCTCTTATTTTCCCTTGCTTCGGGGCTGTCAGAATTTTGTATGTGCCTGACCTTAATTGTCCATGCTCTGTGGGCAACAACAGGGCTTTCATTAGGTCTCTGACACTTTCTGCATTCTTGATGGGTTTCTATTTAAATGTTAAGAAATTCCCAGGTTCTCCAAAAGGGGACCATAATCAGGGGCTATTCCAACTGTATGACATGATCGGTGTATATATTTGTAGTCTTACCCTCGGCCCGTTGTCCATCGCCTCTGTGAGTGCTCTGAACTCCCCTCCTGGCAAATGAGGTGGAAGTGATTCATCTTTTATTACCTTAAAGTTGCGTTACCACCGTATATCCAATGTGATACCTGCTGTATTCCCCCGTACCTGGTTCCTTCAATAAAAAACTCAAAGGTTTGAATTAGTGATTGGGAAGACCTTCACATGGTAAATCCTATTTTTTCTTTTGCCATTAGGACCATACAAGCATATTCTTCCTCATCTTTACCATCTACTTCCCTCCTTTGTTTTAATTCTGGGGTAAACAGAGTGGAGATTTAAAGTTCTACACCAATCAGTGAAACACTTGGGACATCATAACACACACTGCAGGCATGCTAACAGGCCATAGGATATTCATATTTTCCATCTGAGAAATCATGTCATCATAAGGGATGTAAGTTAGGGGGTAATCCGTACAACCCTGAACTTTATGTATAAGTACTTTTTTACTACAGTACTTTTTTTTCGTACACAAAAGGGGGGGTTTCCCTCGCCACTGGATTTAATCTACTGAGTTAAGCTACGGTCTCTTTTGTGTACCAGTGACTGTGTAAAGGACGCTGTGGCATCACCAGCCATCTCATGCGGTACAGCGAGAACATTTTGTCAAATCATTTTGTGCCCAGGCGGGTGTAGAGGAAATTAACAATTTCAAGTTTGGAATTTAAGTCTTCTATCAGCTCAAATGGCTTGTAGCCAAACACCATACAGAACTCATAAACAAACAACTGACTTAAAAAAAATAATTACAATATTAAAAAAACCCAGGAAATCCGTTTTTGCTCGAGACTCCCAGAAGTCAGGTCCTGTATGATTGTTTTCGTCTCTGGTCAGGTGCCCCTGCACCAGCTGAAAAGCAGGGGTCCTAAAAGAAAACCTGTCTACAAAAAACTGTAACTTGTCCTTTAAAAATCAAGCCCTCGATCAGCTAAAAGAAACAAAAACAAAACAAGATAGTAAAGTCCAAAAATTTTTCCGCTGTCCTGGCCCGATTATCCCTCCTTGTAAATACTGTCTGAACAAATGTTATCCCCCCCTGTTTAGCACTGAGGACAGAACCTTATATCTTATTGTTAAAATTCAAAAAGGGGAGGAGCTCCAGGCTAAAGTTTAAAGGGATCTGAATACATCCTACAACAAAAATACATAAAGGAAGAGAAGACTAACTGAACCCTTTCTCTACATAACCTGTTAGTCCCAAAAAACTGACCAAATTTACAAACTGGATCAATCGAAGACCTCGATCTAATTACGCCCCCAACAGAAAAAAACAGTAGAAACAAAAAAAATAATAAGTTTTTTTTGACGGAACAGAAAATTTTCCTTATGGACAGATTACAACCGCAAGAGGGAAATAAGAGACATAATAATTTCCAAAAAACGGGGAGGGAGAAAAAAAATCCAAAAAAGCAACCGAAAAAAAAAAAGCATGAGAAAAAAAAATTGACAGAAGATTTACAACAGAAAATTGATGATAAAGCCCCTAATATTTTAACCCCAACAAACAAACTGTGCACAATACAGTTTTGAGGAAAGGACTTAATTTTTCTCCTTCACGAGATTTTCAATTGTTTGATACCATTCTTGATATTAATCAATTTGTTCGTCTGTTAACGGTGAAAAGGCATTTCTTTATAGGAGACAAAGATATAGACTCTAACAGGGATATTTGTACAAATACAGAGAGTGAATTTTCAGGGTTAACTTTTAGGGAACAACAAACACTAAAATTTTGCAGGAATTGGAAGGGATAGATAAACAAGTTAAAGTTGCTACTGAAGATATACAACATAATTTGACTAATCCCTCATTCTATCCGTTGAAGTCTAGGGTGGAGGCTATGGAGGTATTTCAGAATGTCATGGAACGAGATCTAAAAAAGATCATAAAAAATAGACATGGTAAACAACACTCCAATATGTCTAGCCAGGAATTTAAAGCTTTAAACGATTTAAAAAGCAATAAAAATCTCATAATAAAAAAAGCAGACAAAGGTGGGAGTACCGTGGTTCTGGATGCAAATCTCTATTATTAAACAGGTACAAGAAATTTTAGATGACAAACTAACATATTGACCTTTACAAGCTGACCCTATAGGAGACAAATGCACTAAATTTTCTAAACTGATGGATGAGGGGGAAAAATTAGGTGTTTTAACAACGAAACAAAGAAAGTTTCTAGAAAACAAAAATCCTCGTACCCCGATTTTGTACGGGGTACCAAAAATACATAAAAACTCCTTACCCCCAAATCTTCGACCAATAATATCTGGGAATCAAAGTGTTAGGGAAAAACTTAGCACATAGATAGACCAATATCTTCAACCTCTAGTATGAAGAACCCCAGGTTTTTTGAAGGACAGCACTTCTGTTCTCAAATCACTAAAAAATTTTGTATGGACACCAAAATGTAGTTGGCTAAGAATGGACGTGATCAGTTTATACTCTAACATCCCCCATTATTTAGTCAGAACAGCAGTAGGCTTCCATTTACAACAATACAGTGACTATAGGGAGGAATAACAGTTATTCATATTAGAAAGTATAGACTTCTTGTTAGCCAATAATTACTTTCAATTTGATGGTAAATTCTGTATCCAGCTTACAGGTGCCCCCATGGGAGCCACTTCGTCTCCGTCAATAGCCAATCTGTATATGGCATGGTGGGAGCACCATTTCACCAAGTACTAATAATCCTATAAAAAGATTTCCTGGTAGGGCGTTCATAATGACCTGGTAAACTCTGGGGCCCGTAAATTTAGCGTCCATCCTAGTTTTTGCCTATTAAAGAATAATCCCGAAATTTTGGGTTTTACCGTACAGTACAAAAAAGAACCATACCGTTTCTTATCAGGACTGATGGTTACTTGGAAAATTAAAAAAATTTGTAACAAAACTGTACAGAAAGCCACACAGTGAAACCATTTTAAGAGAAAAACCCAGCCACCAAAAATACCGTTCATGCTTACCGATGGGAGAACATATAAGGGGAAGGCGGTTTACTCGGGGTTTTGTTACACTAAAGGGAAACCCCCATTATAAAAGAACTGAGGGACAGAGGGATAGTACCAACAAACGGGAAAAAGCTTCAAACCTTATCAAACAAAATCAAAAACAGGTTTTTGAAAGGTAAAAATACATTGAAAAAAAACTAAAATGCAAGGTCTTGTTTTTCAACCCCCCATTCACTCAGAATTTTAAAAAAATCAAAAACCTTTTTTAAGAAAATTAATATTTAAAACAGGATGCAATTCTTGCAAGATAAGGCAGGGGGTAAGGTGCGTTCCCCCAAAGGTAAAAAAAAATAGGGAACATTATAATAAAGTGAATTTTAAAGACCAAAAAAAACAGAAAACATGGCTTACACATACAGGGTTTTATCCTTTGGTGAACAAGATGCAATTTAGTAATTTGTACACAAAAACCCAAAAAGATTAACCCTGAATTAACACAGGAAAAGTTTACAAAAAAAAACAATTCATGAATTGCAATACTCACACATTAAATATGCATTTTTTTGATAGAATGTAAAAAAAATATAAAGTAGGGAGAGCGACAAAA
>JAODAL010078423.1:0-12921 GCA_025379985.1 Phyllomedusa bahiana
TTTGGGGGCCCCTGATGCTGCCTGTGTCAGTATGACCAGATTGTAATTATTAGCATTGTGAATATGCGAATACATTTTAAAAAGTGTAAAAAAAAAAAAAAAAATTTTGCAATATTTTCTCTCTTCAGGGAATAAATTTAAGTAAAAAAAAATTGTAAAAAAAAACTAAAAATAAGTTTGATACGTAATGTGCATAACTACACAAAAATAAAAAAAACTACACATGGGTATCACATGACGTATTAACCTGTATAATTAATCTAACATTATTGTGAAATGGGGAATGGTGTTTGAGACAAAATTAAAAAACCCCCCCCCCCCAAATATATAAAAAAATCTCAGAATATATTTTTAAACAAAATTTTGATTTATTTTTTAAACTTCTCCAACACAAAACAACCCCCCATAAAACTGGTCACTAAATAAAAAAGTTTGCCCATTGAAATGCAAGGACCAAAAACAAAAAATTTTAGGGGTCTTTAAAGTATTTTCCGCCCTTCGACGGGGTTTTAAACCCGAAGCCAGCATACGTTGATGCATTTCCCCTTTAAAAGGGGGCGCTTTCACACGGAGCGTTTTATGGTTTTGATGCATTTTTTTGTTGCTTTTTTGCAGAAAACACAGCATTAATTGCTGTGATTTCTGCAAAAAAAAAAAAAAAATAGACGGCAATAACACACCAAAACGGTCTGGTGAAACCTCCAAAGCCTGACAATTTGGGTTGTTTGGGAATTGCTCGAAAAACACCACACTAGATTAAAAAGTAATAAAAAGGGGGTGGGGGATTTTTTCACACGGGGCGTGTTTTTAGAGCGTGTTCGGCCCCAAAAAGCATCTAAAAATGTGCGGTGGATTTCAATAGTTTAAATGTAAAAAATGCTCCCCAAATTCAGATCTCTGAACATGATGAATATTTTAATGCTTCTTTCTCATGCGGTTTTAAACCAATCAAAGAATTGCATTCAATTCTTTACCTTTTACCAGCCCTAAAACTATATTTGGTGCTTTCTGCTGCACGTAAACGATTGAAAAATGCCATTGAACATACCTAAAACTTAGAGAAGTGCAGACAATGATCGGGTTTCAACTAAAATAATCTGCAATGCTTTAAAATAGAAAACAAAACAAGATGAGGAAACAAACGAAGACGACCCCTTTTAATGGATGGAAAACATTAGCCAGAAAAAGCAAGGGCTCAGGGGCCCAATGATCAGTTCCCAAGGATGATCAAAAGACGTTCCAGTTAAACCCCCGGGGATACTGGCCCCATTAGAAGATGTCTGGTGAAGCTCATCTATGAGCAAAAAGCCCCGCAAAGTCCCACTGTTAAAAAAAAGGGACATGTGCAGAAGGGGAAAATAATTTTACCAAAGAATACATCAATATATAAAAATATACACATACACACAGACTTTACACACTCATATATATAAATATGCCCATACAAAGTATGTAAAAGTTCACTTTTTTAGGTGTTTCCTTTTTTGTTCTTTAAGCAAAAAAAGGGATCACAAAAACCTGAGGGGGAAAACACAAGAGCCCAAGCTACCCTTTTCGTCATCAGCAAAAAAGACCAGCAGGCGGACAGTTTTGGGGGCCCAAACAGGGGGAGGGGCCCATCAGGTAAAACCCACTGGGGGCCAGCACAGGAAAAGTTTAGCAATCCCTGAAACCAAAAAATCAGAGGCACGACTTTTCTTGTTCTATAAATGAAAATTTTAAGTCTGCACCCTTAAAAAAGACCCCAAGGGAAAACACCCTCAACTTTTAGTGGTACCCAGCATCCACGTTTTCATTCGATCAAAAGGGCCAGTAAAAAACTTTTTTTTTTTACCTTTTAAAAAAAACATGGTGCCCCTGCATAAAAACATGAGGGAATCTCGTCTGCTCGACCCTATTCAAAGGCGAAAGATAAGTCACTTTTTAAAATAGTTTTATCTCTCATGTTTCCCAAATTGGATGTGGATTTTTAAATTTATGAAAAGGAGTTTTAAATTATTTAAAAATCTTATCTGTAGGGTTTAGGGTTTTTTTTCTATTTATTTTAGCAAAAATTTCTCATGTCCCAAAAAACACCCCATGTACCTAACGAAAAACCATGCAGAAATTTTCCACATTAAATTTCCAACTTTGTTTTGCCCTATAAAAACGGGAGAAAAGGGTTCAGGGAACTAATTTGTTTTTTACTAAATTTTCCCAAATATCGTTTTAAAATTCCCCAAAAACCCCCTGAATCCCTATAAAGGTAAAATTAACATGGGGCAATGTTGGTCCATATTTGGGCTTGTAATTGTGCTTTAGTACCCCGGGAATAGGGGCCGACTTTTCGGTAATTATAACGCTCACTGGAGCTATGATTACCTGTTTTTTTCCCCGGCAAAAAAACCAAAAAACCCCCGGGGGAATGAACTAAATCTGAAAAATTTTTTGGGGGCTTCCTGGCGAAAAACTGCGGGGAGAATGACAGTAAAGGGGAGGGGCCCTTCAGAAGGAAACGCGGGGCCAGAACTCTCTCTGAAGCTGCAAAAGTATGGGCGGGTCGAAAAGTGCGCCCTTTTTAAGGGCCCCTGTAAAAAAACAATTTTAAACATACCCTGCTCTTTTCTATTGTTTTTTTTTTTCCCATTTTCTCAAGAAATTTTGTTTTAAAAGGAAAGTTGTGTCACCCATTCAGAATCGGGATTTTTTCTTTCTCCTCTGTCAACACACAAGAAAAACTTTTGCTTTTTAATGGTTTGAAAAAGTTTTCCTTTTCCTTTTTATTGGTATCTGTTACACACACCATCCCCAAAACAGTTTTTCCCCCGGTTTCCTTTTTTAAAAGACCCACCAACAGGTTCATTTTTTCGGGGTTTTTCCTTTAAAGCAGGGCCACAGGTGTTCTTCCCGGTCAGGGGCATTCTGCACGGGGTGATATCATTCTGGTCTTTTCATTTGCACAGGGGGGTTAAAATTATTTTTCAGTGAAATTCTGCACAGGTGATATCATTCGGGTTTCAGTCCCATTCTGCACAGGTGATAAAAATTTTACTGCAGTGCTTTCTGCACAGGGGGATATCATTATTGTCAGTTTTTCCACGGGTGATTTTCTTTATTGTCATGCATTCTCCCCACGGGGTTATTAGTTATTTTTGGTGCTTTTCCTGCACGGGGTGATATCATTATTTTCAGTGCATTTGCACAGGTAAATTCATTATTGCCAGTGCTTTCGGGCCAACAGGTGATATCTTATTGTCGGTGCAAACTGCACAGGGGGATATCATTTTTGTCATGCATTTTGAAAGGTTTATCATTTTGCCCAGTGCTTTCTGAAAAAGGGGTGATTAATTACTGTCAGTGCTTTTCTGAACGGGTTTATTTTCTTTAAACTGTCAGTGATTCGGGAAAAGGGGTGAATCATTATTTGTCAGTGCATTCTCCACAGGTGATATCTTTACGGTCGTGCATTCTGCAAGGGTGATATCATTATGGTCATTTTCATTCTGCACAGGTGATATCATTATTGCCCATGCATTCTGCACAGGTGATATCATTAGGGTTCAGTGCATTCTGCCAGGTGATATAATTACGGTCAGTGCATTTGCACGAGGGATATCATTATGGTCGGGTGCATTTGCACGGTTTGAAAACATTTTGTCGGGCATTCTGCACGGGGGGATATTTTTTTGGTTCGGTGCATTCTGCACAGGTGAAAACTTTACTGTCAGTGAAATTCGTGAGAAAATCCTGAAACATGACCTTTTTTGGGGGGGACTTGGGGAAACGGGGAGTTGAAAAAACACTGCCCTAAAGACTGCCTTTAAAACCCTATGTCCGGCCCATTTCCCCCTTTTCAAACACAAAAATTTTTAAATGAAGAAAAAAGGGAAAAAATTTTAAAATAAAAACATAGGGGCCCAACTCAGGTGAAAATTTTGTAAGGGGTTTATTTACTCGGAGTGAGTTTTTGGGACAGGGGGCCCAAAAGCTGAGCCATTTTTTTCATTTTTTTACAGCGCCATTTTACCCAACATCACTGTATAGAGTTTTTTCCCACATTCATAGCCCCATGTCCCCATTGAGGGCTCTGAATCAAATTTTTAGATTAGCCTTTTAAAATGTTTTTGGAGTTGGAGGAAAAATAACGGGAAAAAACTTAAAAACTACTTGCAGATGTTGTCCTTTCTTGAGTTTTAAAAACCCTAGGACCCCAAAGCGGGAAAGGGGAAAAATGTCAAAAGCCGGGCCCACTGAGCGGGCTTTTTAAATTTTAAAAATAGAAAAAAGACCGTAAAAAATACAAAAAGTCTTATGGTATGGCAAAAGGGTGTTTTGCAGGTTTATAGTACGCGGCCAATAACCCGGGTGTTTTGGAAGCACGCGCTGTTTTACGAGTATTTTTCCCAAAGCTGAGGGGGGCCAACATTTTTTCAGGGCCCGCTAATCCAGGGGAACAATTGACAGTCAATTTCCCCCCCTGTGCATAAAATAATTTTCGTATTGCTCACGGGGGGGGGAAAAAGCTTTAATTAATGCTCTATGAAAACTATGGATTACTAAAAAGGGCGGCGTGCATTTTCGGCGTATAAAGCCAATTTTAAGCCTTTGGAACATACCCTTAGGCCTGGTTCAAAAATATAAAATTGGTTTTTTCCATCGGGAAAGGGCAAAATTTAAAAAAAAATTTGGGCGCTATTTTTTTGTCAAAAACTGAAAATTGAAAACAGATGATACGGGACCCTCAGGGGGCCCAAGAAAACCCATCAAAACCCCATTTTAAAAATTAATGGGCTCTGTCAGACACCGGGGGGTGTCCATTTTTGAAACTAAACCCCCACCAAAAAAACTTTCTCACCTCTGCGACAGACCTTTAAAAAGTAACCTTTATGCAGTTTAAAACCCCCAACCCCTTATTTGTTTAAAAATAAGAAAACATTTTTTTTATATTTGGGTTTTTATAAGCAAAAAACCCTTTTTAAAAAAAAAACCAAAACACCAACTCCCCTCCCCCCCATACAACTAACATTTGCTAATTTTTCGAATATATCTCATAATGCAACTTATGTAAAATTATTTTGGTAGGATCCTCAAACTGCAGCCCCCCAGGGTGTTGGGGAAAAAACAACTCCCAAAACAAAGCATTTATATAAAATTTTTAACAGTGGGCATGATGGGTTTGTAGTTTCCCAAACGGGGGGCGGGTTTTTGGGGATTTTTTTTAGGATGCCTAGTATATTGTATAAAGGTTTAGAGTATCCGGTTTTTTTTTTTTTTTTTACTGTTTTCCCCAGGACTGCTTTATGATTGTTAAAGGAAAGGGGGGACAACCCCCCTTAAAAAGACGTCCCGTTCCCCCCCTACCCACTTTCGTCAGGGGGAAAACTGTCCAAACACTGTTTTTTGGGCAGAGTAACTAGTACTTTCACTTTTTTCTCTGCTTTTTCACTCCATTGCTGCCTCAAATTATATAAACCCATATATCACAGAGCTCAGCTTCACTCCCTCGATCACATCACATCTCATAAGGGTAAACCCTAAAACCCCCAATTTAAAGGGGGGTCCCAAAAGTATAGTGGGTGACAATACTTGCAGGAAATTTTTAAAACCAGTTTGGGCCCAAAACCGTGAATGGGATGCGAACCCCCCGAGGGTTTGTGCTTGGGTGCAAACTTTACAGGGAAGTTTTCTTACGGTATTGGGGCAGAAAAAGGGAAACAAACTGGTGCGGACCACCAGAGCATTGGGACTGGATTTAACACGCAATGAGATTTTTAAATTTCCCAAAGTTTCCAAAGGGAAATTTTACTTTTTATGCACTCCATAACCCCCTTTTAAGGGGTCATCGTCCCCTTACACATGGGATATTGGTTGTGCACCCATCGCACCCCTTATGGCATATCCTAAGTCTGGGGAAAGAACCTCTTTTTCTCCCAAAAAAAGGCCCCAAAAATCTTTTCCCCCCCCTTCAGAGCAAAAGGGTGGGTTGGGGAAACCCCCAATTTTAATTTTTAAAAAGGCACGTTTGGGGGTACCCAATTAATCTCCAAAAAAACTAAATCTAAAAAATTAAAAAAAATTTAAAAATTAAAAAAAAAAAAAATAAAAAAAAAATAAACACATTACCTGGGTTTAAATGTTCACTTTGAAACGTTTTCTGCCAGTTTCACCAGCACACCGGGGCACTTGCCCCGTTCACCTCCCCCTCTTATATGTGAAAAGCGGAAAATGGACAAGAAACAGTAAAATTTTTTTTAAAAAAAGGATGGGAACATTTGTTCATCCCTTTTCTGAATCTACTTTTTGACAGTAAAATTAGATTGTTTTCTCGCTTGCGACGGGGTCATTGCCATTGTACTTCTCTGCACAGAGTCTCTCAACATCTAGACTATAAAAACCCCCAATGAAAAGATTCCAGGGAGGCCATGCCATTTTGGAACCCGAGACCGGTCTCGGCACAGCCTTGATACCGTGGGGCCCCGGGAAGACGACATGACGTTCAGGGATGAACTAGCTTGTTTTTTCCAGACCCGACAGTATATGTAATATGATACTCAACTAAGGCAATAGCGCGCGCCCCGCAAGCCGAGCATTTTGCCAAAAGTACTGTTCTTCTCTGGCGCTGTGAACCTTTTTTCCTTTTCCTCCTCACCCAAAGCGAGGAATTTAGTCAGAAAGGGCCCAGTTTTTGAAAGTCTTTTAGGGCTCCCACGCGCGACTGAGACAAAACCCTCAAACCCGACTCCCTCAGGGCTTTAACACAAATACCATTTTATTACAGGCATACAAAAAATATATTATGATATTTCAAAAAACATGCAAAACCACTTTTCAAGACTTGGCAAAAAATTATGAAGGGGGTTTTTTTATTACGTTTTAAATTTTAAAATCTACAAAAAAAAAAATCCTAGGCTAGGTTTACACAACATTGGACAAAAAAACTCATAAAACCCAAATTCAAAAAAACATTCTAAAACTAGGTTTTTGCCCACTCCTTTTAAAAACTGCTGAAAAAAACTTTAAATTTTTTTGCAGAAATAAACACTATAAAATTGCTAGGGATTTTTCCAAAAAACGCACCAAAAAACAAAAAAAGGGGGCGACATTTCCCAACACACCAACGCCTTTTTTTTGGTTATATTGCGCTAAAAGCTTTTGAGCCATATTTTTGGATTAAAGAACTGTCATACACCCCAAAATAAAAAAACCCCTTTGGGGTCATAGCACATCTTTACAATTTTTGTGTTTAGGCGCTTTACAAGTATGGATTTTCATTTTCTTTAACTTGTAATGATAAGCCGATGCGCCTCCTTTTGCAATGTGCCTCGATAGGGGCATTTCATATGCTTTTAATGTATGCTATGTGCAAGCAATTTGCGCTAATCGCGCACAAAACATTTCATGGTAGATTTAATGGCCCTTTTCGGACATCTGCCAGGCGATAACTTTTCATTAGAAATATATGAAAAGCGCCAACACATACTTGTAATGCGCCTACAATTTTTAAAACACGTAATGATGTGCTATGGGGGCCCCCAATAGGGGCCCCAGGGGCATCATTTTTTTTGGCGCATTTGTTTACTATGCAAGGGATACCCCGACACCGATTTTTTTTAAAGGGTTGGACTTTTGGCGCACTTTACATTTTTAATCTGCCCCAAAAACTGACTAGCCACCCCTAATTTTGGACATCTTTCCCAAAGCGTTTTTCATAACTCCAATAGTAAATTTTTCTGTCCTGCTATGCATTGTTTTGGGAAAATGTTTCAAAAAAAATAACCAACAGCAAAAAAAAAAAAAAAAAAAAATTCTGTGGGGACGCAAACATTTTTACTATTAAGATAGGGGCCGTTTTCAATCGTTTTTTCAGCAGTTTTAAAAAAAAAGAAAAAATGCTGAAAAAAAAAAAATGTTCAGTGGAGACATACCTAAGATACAGGGAATACAGAATTGCCCATGTTGCTACCACAGTATACAGGGGTCGTCCATTACAGTTCCATAAAAACCATTGTATCTTGAAACCACATCACCATCAATGTCAAGAACAGCAGTTTTAAGGCACATGTGACGATGGAAGATTTCCCAACCCAATTATAAAGAACATTTTACTTGTAATACCTTGTTTAGTGCGTTCATGCATATTGGTGGTCGTAGATCTCCTACATGCGGTCTACATTTCCCGTATGCTCTTTACAGTTGGGCCAGGACGAAACGGCTCCATTCGACACCAGGGGAGGGGGGCTCCAATTTACTTTTCTGGTCCGCTATGTATACGTCTTCTCTCAGCACAGAAAGTAATTTTCCAGCTGCTACTTCTGTTAAATGTAAGGATTTGCTTAACTCTCTCTACCTTTACATTATGTTGATGACATTTTATGGCCCAAGAACAAATTACCAATTGTCCTATAGTTATGGTCTTAAGTTGCAACAGTAGTTAACCTTGAACAATTGCCCTGGAACCAGCTAACATTTGAGGGACCACTGCATTATTTTCCTTAGAGTAATTAAGGTAGAGCACTTCTATATTTACTTTCTACAATGGGGCAACACTTCATTGATTTCTGCTCACTTGTTTGATTGGACTCTCTGTGTGGAAGATACTTGTAGACCCAGATTACTGTGAGAAGGTGGTTTTAGACCAGGACGACCAAGAGGCTCCGACTTTTGCATTAAAGTACTTAGTAAAACTGAACCTATCGGGAAAGAATAAAAATAAAACAAAAAAAAATTAAAAAACACTTTTTAGAGCTTTACTGCCCAAAATCCAGTTCTACTTTCAAGAATATACTAGCCTGTTTATACATCAAACTACATGACACTCTTGGATGGATATGATCTAAAGGTACATCCGCATCCGACAGTAAACCGACCTCCATTATGACCTACGGAAAATCAGTGTTGTGGTTCACACAACGCCGATTTTTCTTGTGTATTTTAGGCACTTACAGTAAGTGCCAACACAGGACTGACATGTCAATTCTTTAATGCAATTTACATAGGTGATATAGGAGGAAGAAATTCCTTGTTTTGGAGCTAACATTTTCAGCGCCAAATTTACTCCGAGCGTACCCTTACAAAACTGCTAGCAACAAAGTTTAGTCAGTTATGTATTTATTAAGCTGGGAGAGATTAAATATATATAGTGCTTCACCACTAGGGTGCGCGACCATTAAAACAGCCTAATGCATTGCATAGACAATGCATTAGGCTGTACCAAGATGGCGGTTTCCCCACTTCCTGCCTGCGGCCGGAAGTGGGGCAAGCTGGAACATGGCAGCGATGGAAGCCTTCACAAGACTCCCCGCTGCCATGTTCAGTAAATCGGATCCCTGCAGCTTTGCTGCGGGGACTCTGATCACCGTGAAGAACAGTACGCGGCACCGCTCTTCATTCATTTAGATGCCGCGGCCATCTTTGCCGTGGCGTCCAAGGGGTTAAATAGAGCAGGCTATCCCGTTTCAAAGCCGCTTACCAGCGCTATGACGTACTCATATGTCATAGGTCGGTAAGGGGTTAAATGTATTTTATTGATATTTTATGTGACTGAGCAACAAAAAGTAGCAAGTATTTAGGGAAGTGTAAAGAAAATGAGGTTGTGTTTTTTTTTGTGCAAAATTAAAAAATATTGAGAAGTATGGAGTAAATATATATTTAGCCCCTTGTATTCTGATACTACTAAATAAAATCGTGTCACCAACTGCCTTCAGAAGTCACATAATTTGTAAACAGAATACATCTCTATGTAATTTATTCTCAGTATAACCACAGCTGTTCTGTAAGGGCATGTCCCCCACTGCACAGGTTTTCCGTCCGGTGGTTTTTCCGCCCGCATCACGTTCTACAAGCACATTCTTCCCTCCGGTTTTCGGACGGAATCTGTGCTTGTGAATGTGAAGGGGGAGGGCTTTTCTCTGCTGATCGCGGAGAAAAGCCGTCCCCCCTGCGGCCGTGTGCACGGCACACAAACCGGACAAACACCGGTCGGATAAATCGACCGGTATTTGTCCATTGCTGTGTGAACGCACCCTAAAGGCCTCCAACATTAGGGAACAAACAGTCATGAAAACCAAAGTTGTGGCAAAGTGTATTACAGGGTTAGGTTTTAAAAACGATAGCCCAAGCTCTGAACAGCTCATCGAGTGCTGTCTAATCCATCTAAACCGACAGCCCAGACAAGGAAGTCACTAATTAGAGAAGCAGCCAAGAGGCCCAGGGTCACTCTAGAGGAGCTGCAGAGATTCACAGTTTAGGTGGGAGAACCTGTTCCCAAGACAACTATTAGTTGTGTACTCCACAAATCTGACCTTTATGAAAGCGTGGCAAGAAGAAAGCACGCCATAAGAATTCATGTTTGCAGTTTGCTCAAAGTTATGTACAGGACACAGCAGGCTGTAATGTTTTAAGATGAGGAACAGTTCAAGGGTTAAGAATACTTTTGCAACCCATTGTAAGTAACTGCATATCATAATTCAATGGGATGGCTGCATAGAAGACTACGTTTTTTGCAACCCACTAATGTGTCTCATGCTGCCAGAAACGGGAACCAGAGCCTTCCGCTAGGGGTATACACCAAAGGGCTGCTACGCATGGCCAAAGTATAGGCGTACTTCACACACACCCACTACTTATAAATAAATATATAACATATATAGCCGAAGGATGAAATATATATATGTAAATAAAACACACGCATATTATCTGTCACTTTTTCCACACGTGTTCAGCATTGAAAACGCATCAGAAGGCAGGACATGGATTAGTTTCATCGTATGGAGTTAGTACATGGCTTAAACTCCAGGCCAAGAAAAAAGTAAAACATACCAGAAATTTTAGGGTATCCCTCCGATTTCAGCCACCTATTACACAGTGTATTATTGCAAAAGGAAAAGTATGCTGCGTAAACCTGCAATTCAGCATCAGTACAAGACACGCAAGGCTAGGGCCACAACAGCATAGGACAGAAACAGTCGGAAAGCCGGCTTTTTGTCCTATGCACTGCTGCGGTTTTTGTCACGGTTTTCGCAAAAAAACAAGTCCGTTTAGCTTTTTTTCCTGGGCACGTACTTAAATGTATGGGAAACCGATCCGGGGGATTTTATAAAAATTCCAAAAGCCGCCGGTGCCAGGAAAAAAAAAACACAAAAAAAAAACCCAAACTACCTGTGCAGACTACGGGTTTTTTTTTGTATTAAAGCCATGGGGAAAAGGGTAAATTTTCAACGGTTTAAAATACTAAAAAAATCCACATTTTTGTGTGCTGTAGACATAGCCTAAGAAAGGAGTTTAGAATAAAGCAAAAAGATATATCTATAGATCTATACTGTAATAGATATTACACACATACATTTGGCAGATTACTAACTGGTGTTAAAGTAAGGCATATTTCACTTTGCTGAGACCTAGGTACATACCTTTCTGTCCATGTTTTGCTTGCTGTATGAAGAAAGAAAATACTTTTTGGTTGTTTAACGTTTTATTTGAATTTTAAGCTCTAAAAGGAAAAAGACCTTGTCCGTTTCAAACTAAATTGCATGTTATACGCATAAAAAAAAGTGCAGACGACAGACGATAAACAATTTTAAAAAAACCCCATCCCAATGCACAGACGGATAAGATCCTGTGGTGGCTTTTATTGCTTTTTCACAGTGGCATTACATTACATTGATCGCTGAAATATTAGAAAAGAGGTAAATAAAAAATATCACCAAATACATGCTTTTCCCGATTTTGCTTCGCTTCAACAATTTATTTTTTAGTTACAAAATGAGATCAGCAAGGGTTGCTGATAACACTTTCTTTTCAGTAAATAACAGAAAATTTGAATTACAGAGAAAAACACGCCGCCACCCAGGGAGCTTACTCTCATGACAAATACAATCTGCTAATGCACATTTATAGCCAGACTCCGCTTTCAGAATCACTCCATTTTCACAACCCCCCACAGAAAATTTCCCCGTAACGGGCAGGGTTAGGAATAGGAAACTGGCAAAGTCTCAACCCTGCAGAACCAAGGGGAGGGGTTAAAGAACAGTTGTGTAAAATAACCCTCCTTTAAAGGGGGTTGTCATAAAAAATAATTCTGGTTAACGTTAAACACATTTTAAGAATTTTTGGTTATTTTTTTTAATTTTCCATATCACTTTCAATATTTTGAAAAAAAAATTTTTAATCATGCGTTTTCACTTTGGCCACTAGCCTAAAAAATTTTCCCAAAAAACTTCCTGTTCTTAGGAGATTTTCAGTAGTCTCCCCACAAACCGTAAGCAGGGGAAAAGAAAGGTGACACCAATGTGATAAAAAAAACACAGGATCCACAGTCACAATTGGAGATGTCACAGCTCCACCTCCCTAAACGCTGATCTTTCCCGGTCACAGAGCAGGCCTAAAAAACTCCCTTAGAAGTCAATAGGGCTGAACTAGTCCACGGCTCCTATGTGAAGGACAAATTTTTTGATCCTTGCCGATTGTTAAGTTTGGCCACTGACAAAGACATGAACAGTCCCAAATTTTTTAAGGGGAGGTTAATTTAACATTGGGAATAGAAAATCAAAAATAAAAACCATAAAATCAAATTTTACAAAATTTTCATTTTCTGAGAGAAATAAGTTTTTTTATCCCCTACCAACCTTTTAAAATTTTTGGGGTCCTAAACCAGTTTAAAACCTCCCAGGATAATTTCTTTGACAAGTTTAAAAAAACCTTAAAATTTTCATTGGTTAACAAAAGGGGATTTGGCCCCCCAGAAAGAAAGGGGCTGCAGAGAACGTTGCGTCTATTTAATATTGCCCGGCTCGAAATAAAGCTGCATTTTCATTTCCCCATAAATTTTTAGCATTTTGGAGTTCCTTTAATTTTTAAGAACTTCCCCCTCCAAACTAGTGAAAAATGCACCATGGACCTCAACAATGGGGATCAATTTAGATCCCCTGACCCCCAACACCAAAT
>JAODAL010078424.1:0-12921 GCA_025379985.1 Phyllomedusa bahiana
TGGCTTTCCCAAAATTAAAAGTTTGTATTGGGGGATGTTTTGTCTATAAAGGGGGGTAGGGATTGTAGAAGTGCCAGATGACCCGATGAGCACTATTTTTCATTATATCCCTGCTGTGGTGTCTGGGAGGGGAGAAGAACAGGGGTTAGTAAATAATAGGGGGGTTCATATTATGCTAATGGTGGCGAAAAAATGTATCCTACGTCATTGGCTGAAGTCAAGTGTCCCAACTAGGGAGGAAATGGACACTATGATCCGAAATATGATGAGGATTGATAGGATAGAGGCGGAGATGAACAAGAGAACTTTGATAGAAAAATTCTTTCATAAATGGAAGAGCTTCATAACTAAAACTTTTGCCGATGAGGATATTAAGGCTCTGATGGATCGTTTCCGCTCCTCTCACTATTACCTCAGGGAAAAAATGGCGGGTTCTTTGGGTAGGTTAGTGACTGGAGATGATACCTGAGGTGAGGAGGGCTCAGAGACGAGTTCTTGGGATTTTGGCTCTATCAAATAGGAGGCTAATATTTTCAGGGCAGTAGGAGAGCCTAATTGGCGATATAGGGGGAGACTCTAGAGAGGACAAGTCATAAAATGTTTTGCGACACTGTTTTTCTTTGTTATAAGTTTGATAATTTTGATGTTATTTTGAAAAATGGAGATTACCTGTGATTGTGTCATGCTAAGTGCTGTATTGATACTGCTTTTCTTCTCAATAAAATTATTGTTTAAAAAAAAAAAAAAAAAAAAAAAAGAGATGGGTTTCTCTTGAAAGTCCAATCTCAGACCTTCCTCTCACTTCTTTGCTGTGGATTCCATCTGTTCTAGGAGTTGAGGAGACAAATAGATTTCTCCTACTGTCCACTCTCTTTCCCTTCAGCAATTTTCATAAATATAATCTTATCTCTCATCCAGGTTTGCCTTCTCCAGTTTTTGGGAATCTGGCTTTTCCAGATTTTAGGACCAGGGCTAGTCTATGCTCCCAACCCAAGTCCCCTTTCGTGACTATTTGCCATTTCTTTTCTTCAAGTGGTGTCTTCCTTTAACCCCTTATCGCCGGAGCCAGTTTTGACCTCGCTGACAGAGCCCCATTTTTAAAATCTGACATGTGTCACTTTATGTGGGAAAAACTTTGATACTTTTACCTACTTTTCTTGTGACACACTGTGCTTTAAGTTAGTAAGAAATGTTTGTCTCTAAATGCCATGACAATTTCTGCGTGTATGACAAATAGTTATTCCACACAAAATAGTCTATAACTAGCATCTTCCATATGTCTACGGTAGGTTGGCATAATTTTTAAATGTCTTTTTAATTTTTATGACATTAGGGGACTTAGAAATTTTGTAATCATTTTTCACATTTTCATAGAAACTTGCAATACTGATTTTTTTTTTTTAGGGACCTGTCCAGTTCCGACGTGATTTTGAGGGGCCATTATGTTAGATACCCCCATAAATGACTCCACGTATGAAACTACACCCCTTAAAGTATGCAAAACAGCATTTAGAAAGTTTATTAACCGATTAGGTGTTTCGCAGAAATAAAAGTAAAGTGGGAGTGAAATTTAAAAATTTTCACTTTTTGTTTTGCAGATTTTCAATTTCTATCTATTATTCACTGGAACATGGGAGATGTGACCAGGGAAATGCTCGATTCACCCAATTCTGCTGTTTTTAGCGTTATCGCATATGTGGCCCTATTTGACTCAACCACAATCCTCAGAATAAGAGGAGCACTTACTGGGTTGAGGGGTCTCAATTTCAATACGATTTTCTTTAGGCACCATTACATTTTTTGCAAACACCCTAAGGTGTTAAAACTTAATAAACACCCCTAAAAAGACCCCATATTGGAAACTACACCCTTAAGGAATATATCCAGAGAGTCAGTGAGTATATTCACCCCAAAGGTGTTTCACAAATTTTTAGCTTTAGGCTGTGAAAATGAAAAACTAATTTTATTCCAATAATCTGCAGTTTTAGCTGAAAATGTGTAATTTTTACAAGGAATCCTGGAAAAAAAGCAACTCAAAATTTGTTACACATCTTTTTCCAATTTCAGCAACACCCTTTATGTGGGTGTAAACTGTGGTTTGGGCGCATGGCAGGGCGTATAAAGGAGCGATCGCTATTTGGCTTTTGAAAGGCAGATTTTGGTGGGTCCATATCGCATTTGCAAAGCCCCTACCAGAACAAATGAAACCTTCCAGAAGTTGCCCCATTTTGGATTCAACACCCCTCATGGATCTCATCTAGGGGTGAATTGTGCATATTGGGTGCACAGTTGTTTCATAGGTTGTTTTTTTTTAGCTTTGGGCCATGAAGGAGGGGCGGGGGCAGTTCCGCCATTGTTTTTGGCTTAATTTTTACAGCATTTCTTCATGTGGTATAATTGACAGGATAAATTTCCTATGTGGGTTGTAGCAATGATTCATATTTTTATGTTTTATTACTTTTACACAATACAAATGTGTTTATAAAAAAATGTGTTTTTATGTCATCATGACAGTCATCACTTTTATTATTTTTCTGTATACAGAGCGGATTATCCTGTTTTATGCAGGATAAGTTGACGTTCATTGGTACCATTAGGGGGTACATTCGACACTTTGATCGCTTTTTATCAAGGTTTTTGTGAGGTGTTTTGAACAAAATACATAAATCCTGGTAGTGTATTTCATTTTTTATAGCGGTCGAAATGTGGTATAAATGACATGCTAGCTATACTCAGCAGGTCGACAACATTGCAGCGATACCCAAATTGTATATTTTTTTTAATGTTTTACTGTCTTTACACAATATTAAAAAAGGAAAACACGTTTCTGCATCACCATAGTCTGCGAGCCATAACCTTTTTTATCTTTCTGTGTACGGAGCGGAGTATGGACTTTTTTTTGCAGGACGAGTTGAGGTTTTCATTGATCTCATTTTATGGGGGACAATGGTTTTTGAGCGCTTTTAAATCCGTTTCTTGGTAGGCAGGGTAAAGAAAATTTATAGTAGCTTTTTTTTTTTTTTTTTTTTTTTTTATTGTTTACAGCGCCCACAGTGCAGCATACGTAATAAGTTTGTTTGAACCCGCGGGTCAATACGATTACGACGATACCCAATTTACGTAACGGACACCTGGACCACCGCAAGCAATGGTATAAGCCACACCAGGGAGCGGAGTCTAAGTAGGTCCCGGTTTTCACCAGAGCCCGCCAAAAAGCGGGATGGACTTGCTGCGGCGGAATTCTACCAGGTTGCTTCCACAGAATCGGCAGGCGTAGACGTGGACAGGCGGAAAGGTCAGGGCAGGCAGCAAGGTTCGAGGTCGATAAACGTAGCACAAGGGTCAGAAAACCGAAGACACTAGAACGTACTTCCAACGCTTTCACTATAGGCAATGGGCACAATAGATCCGGCAAGAAAGTGCCGGGGCGGAAACAATATATAGGACCAGCGGCCAGCAATTAACCAATTACTGGCGCTCTGGCCCTTTAAATTTCAAAGAGCTGCCACGCGCACTGCAGCCAGCGGAGAGCCGCGCGGGGACTGAAGCGTGGCTAGGTAAGTGCAGGCTCTCGGAGGAGCGAGTGCGGCCGCACCTGCGGACCGCAGCGCAACTCGTCCCCAGGGCAGGGGATCACAGAGCAGTCACGGGTGGTCCCGCAGCCCGACCCACGGCTGCGGGACCACCCGTGACAATTTATATAGTTGTTTTATCTTGAAGTGCTTAAAAAAAAAAAAGTGTTTTTATCATGTAAAACAATATTTATGCAACGCTATCTTCAGATAGCCATAACTTTTGTATTTTTTTCCATATACAGAGCTGTGTAACGGCTTTTTTGTGGGATGCACGGACATTTTCATTGGTACCACTTTGGCATTTATATGACTTTTTGATCGCTTTTTATTCCATTATTTTATTTTTATTCTGTGACATTTTTACGGCGTTCATCATGCTGGTTAAATAAAATGACAGATTTATAGGATAGGTTGTTACGCATGCAGCAATACCTCTTTTTTGGGGCATTTGTAAAGGGGAAAAGGGCGCTGTACATGTTTTTATTTTTTGTGTCTGTTTTACTTTTGTTTAATTTTTTATTTTTTTTTTACTTGTATTCTTAGGGGACTTGTAACAGTGATCTGAAGATCACTGTTACAATGGAGAGCAGTACAGAGCAGTATTGCTGTGTACTGCTCTCCATGGCAACTGTCAATCACTATGTCTAGGCATGCCCACAGTGCACGGCCAGGCATAGTGATGTCACACGCAGACCAGAAGTCTTTGTTAGGCCTCGTTCACATGACGGATTTGGCCGTGGCTTTCGCCGCGGTTCCCGAGCCAAACCTCGTCCTAACCTCGCCGCAAACTCGTGTCTCCCGACGCGGGTTTGCGGCACGGGTGCTGGGCGTGGTTGCGCTGCAAGTGGGACATGGTGTGGGGCGCGGCTTGCGACGAGGGTTTGCCCCCATGCAAATTAGTAGGCGGGGGAAAACCACGCCGCAAGCCGCACACCAACCGCGGCAACACCCGCGGCAACACTGCGCGGCCGCCGCGCTGAGGACTCCCTGTTAAGAATTGACAGGATAGTACTCAAACCCCCGCGGCCGGTGAATAGTAACGCGGGTTCCCATAGCCAACCTGGTTAAGCCACTGGGCGCGATTGGGAAGTGGTGTTGGCCGCCGCACCCGCATCGGGACCCGCGGCCATCACCGCGTTCAAATCTGTTGTGTGAACATGCCCTTAGGCTTCCAGGCTGTCAGGGAAGCCATTGGCAGCCGCGATTATATTGCAGCAGTGCCGATGGGGACAGAGCTCCCTCCCTCTGTCTTTCCCCTAGCTGCCGAGATCGCGATTCATCACAGCAGCTAAGGGGTTGGGGTTGATCGCACGCGGCCAGAACGACTTAGCTGGTTCCATGCTGCCAGGGTGCAAGCTCCGCTTGTGAGCTCTCAATCTTTATGACGTACCCCTACGTTAAATGTGCACGCACTCCTGCCCGTCCATGACGTATCGGTACGTCAAATGTCAGTCAGCGGGTAACAGAACTAACCTCTGCTAAACCCCACAGCGGCGACAGGCATATGTATCAACACAGTTATCAAGTTTTTACTAGTCTATAGGCCCTAAAATTTACTTACACAGGCAACTTCTTCCTTTCGAAAGACTCTGTATTCGGTCTTGCTATCTGTGTAAAGTACTCTCCTTGGTCTACGAGATACAGAGGGAGCGGCAGGCTGATGAGGTTTTCCCATCTTTTCAAGATAAATGAGAATTGGATTTGGGTCATTCTATCTAACAGAATGGTCTAAAATATTGTCCCTTACGTATAGATCCTCTGTCTCTGGTTATGTGCAGGAAAACAATTCTAACGTCTTATCCAGATGTTATAGGACACTGATGATGATGACACTACATAAAATTTATCCGGGGATCTTATTTTTATATTAGGTAGGATTGCTCGGGTGTTTTTTCTTTAAACAAACTTTCAAGGTCTAATGTGGTCTGTAGCCCAGAGATAGGTCTCTTGCCTCTTATTCCAGGAACAATGTGGTATGGCCAGCTCCTGTTGTAATAGTGGGTGCACGGACGTCCGTCCAAGTAACGGCTAACCAAGTCCAGAATGAAAATAAATCCAGCACCATCACATTGAAGATGAAGAAAATCCTTGTGCATTTATTTAAAAAAATCATGGTAAAAGCAAAAAGGCATGTACAATGTACAACCAGGACAGCATAGAAATGCCAGAGACAACACAGATAAAAATACGCTAACGCATTTTCGGCATGTGAACAGAGCCCTTACTCATAGCGATATAGAAAGACCAGTGCCCATCCTATTTATATATGCACCCAATGCTCAACAATATCCAATAAGATTCACAAAAATGATCACATGGATATTACTCACCATTAATGAAACGCTGAAACTATGGGAAATGAGGACGCCACGGCTGCCGGCATGATGCGACCGGAACCGGAAATGACGAGCATGGGCGCGTGCGCAACAGATGCCCGGTGTATACTCCTGGTAAGGGAAATAGTGCGCAGTCGCATTGCGAATGAGTAATATGCAAATGATTGCCATGCCAACCGGCACGCTACTGCCCACAGATACAAGTATGAGTGCAAGCGCAGAAAGAAACAAAATAGTAACATGAGTGACATTATGTTGCTGTAGGAAATATGTGCCCGAATAGGCCGGCAGCAGAGAAGACAATTGCAATGAAGTAAATTGTAACAAAGCATATAGAATAGAAGGTGCATATATTGGATGTGGCATGGTCTGTCTAAGTATAAAAACAACTTGATTAAGTATATCAACAAGATACAATCAACAAAGTATAACATATTTTATACATAATGTTCATAAGCTTAATGGAAAAACTCATGCTATGATGTTAACTAACATTAATAATAGGATAGTGACTCACGCCTAATATCCAGGACCTGCCCATTTAGCTAAAAAGGGTCTGTTGAGACACTTCCTTGCTGCTGCTCGTCAAACGACAGCAGCTTATTGGAAGCAGAGGGGCTCTCCTCCATTAGACGTATATTTTAAACACCTTAAAGGGGTTGTCTCGCTACAAAGAATAGCTTTCAAAATGTAGGGAACACTAAATGAAGACATTTTCCATATACATTGCTTTGTTCATCTTTTTTTGTTAAGGAACTACAAATTACTTTCTCATCTTCCTGGCTCTATTTGGTTCCCCCAGTGACCGACCTGTTTACTCCTTTTCCCCTGTTGTTTGTTCTATGTGATAGCAGGGAGTGATGTCATCACACAGGTTGTGGCAGCCAGAGTGAGAGCATGTGTGTTATCTGAACTTTCAGACAAGAAGCTAGTAATTACTGATGTTTACTTTAGATAAATCTCCTGCTAGCAGTTTCAGAGAAGCTTCTAAGCTAATCTAAACTAAATAGCAGACTGAAAACACGGAGTTGAATACATGGAGTGAATGCACAGAGCTCGTATGCTAATTACAGACAATCTGACCAGGAAGTGACAGGATGCATCTATGACACTCTGAGGGGAGAGAACCCCTTTAACTACATTTAACAAATGAAGGAATTTGCGGCTATTTCTGATGATACTTCCTCAGGGTTCTTTACCACCTGGCAGCCTTGGACTTTATTCAAGGTGCCTAACATGTTTAAGCCGTGTGAACGGCCCCTTAGGCTATATTCACACAGTGTAATTGCAGGACGTACAGTACACCCCGCAATTACGTCGGGTGATTTGGAGTCGCGCTGATCAGGACGCACTCGCACGATGCGAAGGGGCCGGCATCCCGCCGGCTCCATAGACTGTCACTTATCTCCCCGCGCGGCGTATTGTACGCCAGGGTAGAGGAGGCATAATCCATAGTTCTCTATGAGAACTGTGGATTACGGTAATTTCGGCACGCATCTCGCTCGTATTAGAGCGCAAATACAACGCGAAATGCACGCCAAAATTTGACCGTGTGAACATACCGTTATTATTCAGCTGCTCAAATGTTACTTATTCAGATACAAAGTAGAGCACTTACTTTGGCCGAGAGCCGCTCACCAATGGGGAGAGACAATCCATGAGTAGCCGGGTCCACTTCACCAGTACTGATCAGGTGCTTCTAGATGAGAAGAGAGTTTTATAAGAAATGAAACAACACTTAAATTGGGATAACATTTAACAGCAGCCACTTGATTCAAGACCACGCCTACATATTGTGGGTGAGGTCTTCAAAAAGGCGGCATTGCCAGTAATACCATTTTTTAAACCCCAAAAAACAGAGGGCCCATTAACAATATTATTATTGACTGGTTGGTTTTGTGGATAAAATTGAGGTATTACCAGCAAAATAATACAGCTAACTAGCACTCTTTAAAAAACCCTGCCAACAACATGTGGATGTGGTTTTGGCCGCAAGCAGCTGCTGCATTGTGCAAACTCCACCTTAGAATTGTTAGTTCAGGTGTAGTCGCGTGTAAATTAATGGTACCAAAGTGTACATGATAGAAACCATTACTAGCTTTGTTAGATATGAATTTGTATTTAAAAAGAACCTGTCAAGTGGTTTATGCTGCTATCTGTGAGCAGGATGCGATGGAGGAGAGAAGCTGAGCTCTGTGATATACAGGGTTATATGATAGAGGGAGAGAAGTTGAACTCTGTGATATATAGTGTTATATGATAGAGGAAGAGGAGCTGAGCTCTGTGATATATAGGGTTATATGATAGAGGAGAGAAGTTGAACTCTGTGATATATAGTGTTATATGATAGAGGTAGAGGAGCTGAGCTCTGTGATATATAGGGTTATATGATAGAGGAGAGAAGCTGAGCTCTGTAATATATAGGGTTCTATGTAGAGGAGAGAAGCTGAGCTTTGTGATCTACAGGGTTATATGATAGAGGGAGAGAAGCTGAGCTCTGTTATATAGGGTTATATGATAGAGGGAGTGAAGTGGAACTCTGTGATATATAGGGTTATATGATAGAGGAGAGAAGCTGAGCTCTGTGATATATAGGGTTATATGATAGAGGAGAGAAGCTGAGCTCTGTGATATATAGGGTTATAGGATAGAGGGAGAGAAGCTGCGCTCTGATATATAGGGTTATATGATAGAGAAGCTGAGCTCTGTGATATATAGGGTTATATGATAGAGGAGAGAAGCTGAGCTCTGTGATATATAGGGTTATAGGATAGAGGGAGAGAAGCTGAGCTCTGTGATATATAGGGTTATATGATAGAGGAGCTGAGCTCTGTGATATATAGGGTTATATGATAGAGGAGAAGAGCTGAACTCTGTGATATATAGGGTTATATGATAGAGGAGAGGAGCTGAGCTCTGTGATATATAGGATTATATGATAGAGAGAAGCTGAGCTCTGTGATATATAGGGTTATATGATAGAGGAGAGAAACAGAGTTCTGTGGTATACAGGGTTATATGATAGAGGAGCCCCGCAAATACAGTAAAATCGCAGCACTATTGAGTGCTATGCAAAACACTCATGTTTCCTGGGACATACTGTGCACCTGTAAAAAGAAGTGTCATGTCACTTCCTTCAGGTGCTGATGCGCCGAGGAATACTAAACTAATAAGAGGCAGGGCCATTGCGCTTTCAACATCAGTCATATTGCGGTACGTATCTGTGCGCACCACAATATGCCTTGTGAACAGACCCTAAACAAACTTTAATAAATATAAGTTTCAGAACATAAAATTATATACACTTATATTATACGTATGACTGCAGCAACTTGTACAATAGATGTATAGCATTATTTATTATGATTGCTGATTATCATTAAAAAAAGGAAAGTGTAGCAAAAATCGAATTTATTCAGCATTTTTGTCAAGATAAAAATGATTAGAAATTAAACACTAATGTATGTGCACCAAAACATGACACCTGCATAAAGTGTATGTAACTCATCCGGCAGAAAAGACAGGCTTATACAGCTGCATAAAACAAATAAAAGTAATGCAAAAGAGGAAAACTAAAAAAAAATTGTTCTGCTTTTTAAGACAAATATTGGCCTTTGGTGCAATTACACACTGAAGTACGCACCACAAATACACCGGGTGAATGTACCCTTATTGTAAAAAATGCATTTTTTTAACCAAATTGTATTTACCTTTTAGAACAATGTACTAACATACATCTGTTTAAGGTGTAGTTCTCCTGCAGCTGAAATATGCTGGGGTAGAGGCCTTAAATAGCTGCCTACCACACTAAGGCCCCGTCGCCATGGCAGGTTTTTCAGTCTGTTTTCGGATTTGAAAACTGTCTTGGTCTAAGGGCATGCCCCCCCGGCACGGGTTTGCTGCCGGTTTTTCAGACGGTTTGCGGTTTTGCAGACCATCTGAAAAACCGGCCGCAAACAAGCACAATAGGCTCCTATGGAAAACCTGAGCGGTTTTTCCGACCGCGGGCCACCCGAAAAATATTCAACATGCACATTCTTCCGTCCGGTTTTCGGACGGAATATGTGCAAGTGAATGTGAAGGGGGGATAAACCGACCGGTTTTTGTCCATTGCCTTGTAAACGGGTACTAAGACTTTTTTTGTTGCCCATAGCTTTCAATCAGAGCACTATATGAAATGAAAGAGGAACTGTGGTTGCTATGGGCAACAAGAAAAGTCTTAGGGCCACATGTATGAAAACTGTCTTGGTCTATGTGTGAACCGACTGTCGATCTTTAACATTGATTTAAGTAGAAAATCCGTGCAGCAGTCCACACTGCAAGGATTTTCCACTGGATGGTTTTTTACATCGTCATCAGTCCTAAAAACTTAGAACATGTTCATTGTTCCGCCCAGTTTTCAGGCAAAAGATGTACATGTCAGTGGTTGAGGGGGACGGGCGAATCCGCAAACAGCGGATAGAACCGTCCCCCAAAACCATGTGCAAGATGTCAAAATACAGCCAGATTCTTTCATCAGAATCCAGACGGTATTTTAACCTGCCATGTGGACGCAGCCTTAAGCTGAACACAACCATTATGGAAGAAAGCTGTCTGTAAGCCCTAAAAAGTATATTTACAAGTGGTAGTAAATATAAATCTGCTTATAAGGAAACAAGCTTAAATAAAATTAATAAATAAATAAAGTGAATAAAATAAAAATTTAATAAATAAATCAATATACACAGGCAAGGACTTTACATCATGCGGCAAAATGCACTGTATTATCTCTTAACGCAAGGACTGTAAAAACAACCGCAGCCACTACAGAGTAGCAAAGCTTTAGCAAAAATGAATTGTGTGCAAGCAGAGTACTGATTGGCAAGTGCTAATAAGCCATACAATGAGAAAATGAGCATTAGCGCCCACCACGATGCAGGTTTAATGTTTTGTTTTTTAATCTTTTGCAAAAAAAATAAAAAATTCATTAAGAAATAGATAAAACTACACCAAAACAGCACTGTGTGGGCATAGCCTTGAAAAGATGTATCAGCTCCTAAAAATCAAGGTTCATTTACAAAACTAAATAGACTGATTTTACTAATGACGTTAGTAAAGAACACTAATTATTAAGATTAATTGTACACAAACGTATTATGGCAAAGTGAATATAGGCACACTAGCAGAAAGCCAAACAGCAGCCTCCTACCTTTCGTTTGGCCTGAGCATTTCCCTAGAAGTCAGGAAAATACAGTACACGATTACATAGAAATTAAACTTTACCAGGGAGAAATCGCACAATAAGGGAACAGTCCCATGTGACATCTACCACATGTGGACAAAACCACAGCATGCCCACATGTGGTAGCTGCAACATAGAACCATACCATAAAGATTGTTTGCTCATAGGTGACGATGAGTAGAATACAGCTACAAGACCCTTTTAGGTTTCGTCTCCAGGATATTTGCAATGGTCTAAGATTAGGTAAGAGTCCTAGGCCACTTTCATTTAGTAGTATTCTGGTTAGCGTTTTGCATTACTATTTGCAGGCAAAAATCAGGAATGGAACACATAAGGTAAAATGGAAACAATTGCCCCATTTTGCCTTACTGTGTTTTGTACCCACTTCCAATTTAGACTTGCAAAAAGATTCAAAAATACCGGCCCCATTTTGGTCAGTATGTTGCATGGGTATTTGAAAGCTGAAACCAGGAGTGGGCCATAAAATGCGAAAAAAGTAAAACATTTCCCCAATTTAGAGTTTACATACACTTCTGAATTTAGCCAACAAAAGATCCAAAATACCGGCCCCATGCACACTTGTGAATTTTGGTAAGTATTTTGCACAGTTATTTGTAAGCTAAATCCAGGAATGCATTCTACTGGGAAACAAACAAAAACCTATGAAGAGAAGATTGGCACCTGTCTTGTGTTTTGGACTCCTAGTTTGGGCTTACAAATCACAGTGCAAATTACTGACCGAAATAATGCAGTGCCTGCATACAGACACAGCGGATCATTGCAGTTCAGTAGGATTTTATTGCATATAAGTGCTTAGAGATGTAAAGATAAATATGTGTACATGAAACAAGAGATCCTCGGCTATAAGGGCGCGTCCCACGGCAGAGAGCAAATACCGGCTGGATTATCGGACCGGTATTTGCTCTGTTTTCGTGGCCGTGCACACGGCTGCAGGGAGACGGTTTTTCTCTGCTGTTTGCGGAAGAAAACAGGGGAGAAAAGCCCTCCCCCCGTGACATAGAAATGTTCATAGTACGCCCGAAAACCGGGCGGAAGAATGAACATATTCTATGTTTTTCGGAGCGCTGCACGGATTTTCCATAAATGTCCGTACTAAAATTTGACAGTCAGTTTTCAAAACCGACAATAGTCTGTATTATGGTCCAGAAACCCTTGCCATGGGGACAAGGCCTAAGGGTATGTGCAGACGGCGTCAAGGATACGTTTCTGCAATATGTAAAACTTACTGTGTCAAACACATCCAAAAACGTACCATATCCTTATTAATTATACCCGTTGGTGCTGTTATCTCACCTTGGCTACACTGGTCTTTTGCTAATGAATTTCTCCAAGTATGATTTTTAATATTTGTTAATAAAGATATGGATTATTAAATCCTTTTGAATTGTTTCTGGGACCTTATTTTGGATGGTGTATCTTATGTATGGTTTGATCCAGGTGATATATTGCTGTTGTTGGTATATCCACAAAGTGCGCTATGTATTTGGGTACGTTATCTGGACTGCAGAAACATATCCCTAGAGTTTCTCTTGCCTTTTCAATGCATTAAACAGAGCAAGAATTGACAAGTCAATTCTTTGAACAAACCCGTTTAATGCAATGCAAAAATGTATGTAAAACACGTATGGTCTAAACCACGACGATACGTATTTTACATTGAAATCAATATAATCAAACTTAAACATTGTTAAATATGTACTGGGGTCCATTTCTTTGGGACGGAAAACGTACACAAATACATAATGAACAAACAGCGTGTGGAAAACCA